>JABFQC010006877.1:0-10465 GCA_022817085.1 Psilanteris sp. ZL-2020
TCCCTCTACGCATCGAAAAGCGAATGAAAAAGAAATCGATTTTGTCGTGCGTCAAACGCGCACAGCGCGCTGCATTCACGAAATCCCATTCTTCTGGCTGAATCGACGGTGCTTTTTATTTGTTGCCACTCCGCTCATTAATCACCACTACGAAAATCATTACAACGAATTCGTCAGTGGTACATTATTCAATCCGTCGTATCTCTTGCTCATGGCGTTTTCATTTTTCCTTTGCAGGCAATGGTTCTTATCAGCCAGGAATGGAGCCCAAGCGCCAGCGAACGGCTTACACGAGGCATCAGATCCTCGAGCTCGAGAAGGAGTTCCATTACAACCGGTACCTGACAAGGAGACGGAGGATCGAGATCGCGCACACGCTCGTCTTATCGGAACGACAGATCAAAATCTGGTTCCAGAACCGGCGCATGAAGTGGAAAAAGGATAACAAACTGCCGAATACAAAAAACGTGCGACGGAAAAATACAAACGGCCAGCCGAGAATGCCCAAGTCCCCGGGCAGCGCCAGGTCGGGCAACAACAACAACCAGCGCAAGAACAACAACAACTCGCCGTCGAGCGGACTCGAAAACAGCCTGGACGGCAGCATCGGGCTGGATTTGGCCGACGTGCGGGCCATGAGCCAGTCGATGCCGCACGGCCACTCCATGCACTCCGGGTTCCAGAACCACCCGCACCCGTTGGCGCACTTGCAGGCGCAGCTGAGTCACCACCACGGGATGATGGAGTCCGCCGCGGGGCCGCTGGGGCACATGAACTCCGGCAACATCAGTCCCCTGGCGCCTTCCACCAGCAGCCCCCCCGGGCTGTCGCCTTCGATCACCCAGTCCGTGTCGATAAAATCCGACTACGGTTTGACGCCTCTGTAACATCAGCCACGCGAACCCATCCACAACCACCCCGGCTGGTACCGTCCAACTCAGGAAACCTGGCGTCCGATCGTTGTTGCGCGAGGGTGTTGAGGACCATGTTCGCCGCAGATTGCCCATTGGTAGTGACCCGTTTGACTTTTAATTTTGCACGGTTGCGTCTGAAAGTGCGAACGTGCCGCGCGCGAAAATTGGAAGCACGCCTCGTAGTGTGATGTCATTATGGTTTTAATTATGTTTGTGTACGTTTCTAGTACGCTGGTATTGGAGGACGCTTTGTTGAATCGAAATGTAGCTCGGCAATTTAATTGCATTTATTTTTTGTGATTGTTCATCATAGTTTTTGTAAAATAAAGTTGTTCCGAAAGTAGCATACCGTGGGTTATGTATTATTATTATTATTATTATTATTATTCTGTCAAATCGTATCTATATTGTCATGTGAAATATGAAATTCGAAAGTTGCATTGCAAATTGCAATTCCAAATTATTTATGTTCTTTTATTTTCTTTTCTTTTCTTTTCCTTTCATGTGTATGTTATTTTACTAAGCTAACGGTTATTTTATTACAAATTTAAGACGTCGGTTCAATATTTAACGCTGACTTCGTAATTGTTTGTACTTATTTAATTTGTAGTTATTTGTTATTATGTTTTGGAATAAGTACGCTGTAAAAAGCGGTCATTTAAACATGTTCGGATTTAAAAGATTCGTTTTGGTAGTATATACGTAAAATTATAATTCTTAATATTTACTGAACCTATAATCGAAATATCGAAACTTCAACTATTTTTATTTTAAAGTTCAGTAATTATTATGTGAATTTTTTTTTGCAATCTGTAATTGCGAATTATTACAAAATTGATTTCGAATCAATAAAATACCATTTTTAAGCGCGCTTAATCTGTTATTATTTTTTATTTGAATTTGTTATGCATGTATTTTACAAAATTTGAACTTTGCAAAATTATTTCGAAACAATTGCAATTTTGATTTCGTTATATATAAAAAATACCAATTACACGGTTAATGATTGGCATATGTTACAATAAATTCGTTAAATTGTCCAGTTTTAAATAAAGATAATTTTGGGTCACTAGTTATGGAGCATGACGCGTTTCATATTATGATTCCGCAGTTGCAAAACGATGACGCAGGATCTTTGACTTTTTTTTCTATTTGTCGCTGCGAATGATGCAGCAACTCAATGCTATTTAGAACCTCAGTTCGAATGCACCGCGTGGTACAATTACTTGTGAATTTCGTGTGACCGAGAATAACAATAAACCGAAATCCTTTTCAGTTGATATCGATATAACAAGGCTGTCGGTAAAGCTTTGTCAAACTGGGAGCAGTAGTTTCTAGGGAACGTCCTTTACTTTTCAACCTAGAAACGTGGTTCCAAAGATATTTCATACCGCATGTATATACCATAAGTAGACCATTGCTGCAATCAATGAAAGTTTTAGTATATGAAGCACGTAAATATTTTAATCGCGTTTTACTGTTTCAAAAAAATTGATTGATTTGCAAGCGTTCATGAAATGTCCTTAATATCGATTTCGATTTTTAGCAGAATTTACCAAAGATTATAGCAGATTTGGAAATAAAGATTCAAAAGATCAGATTTTGCGATTATAATGTAATTACGGCATACAGAAGCACATAAGCTCTGATCACAAATATTTACGTGCGACCTTACATTTATGTATATATAGTGATGGATGTGTACATACAATTGTAAAAAATTATTGTAACGCTAATCGAGCGCTAATCTTTATTCGTCAGCGTGTGTGATCATAGACTAAATAAAGCAAAATTAAATTTTATTACGAGATTTTAATTAATGACTGCTGGGATATTTTGGAGAATTATATATATTGGTGTATATACACTCGGTTATTATAAAAATGACGTTGGAAATGAAAACCCGTAAACGGTCACTTACGTTTTTATCAGTTGAGCAAATGAAATCGCGGAAGCAAAAATATCCTCCAGCAATTATTATTTAAAGCTACACTGTTGTTCCAATTTGATATAAACTAAGCAATGAATTGCCATGTAAAAACTTAATAAATAATGAATTAACACGAAATCAAAACCGCAATCTCTCTATTAGAATATTTATTACCCTTAATTACTTGTAAGATATGAACCGATGAATTATTTATTAAGTATTCACATGCTATTAATTTGGAAGAAACAAAGGCGTTGTATATAAGTGTACAACTAACGAGACCCTGTGCAGTCCAAATTAATACGTATACAATTTCCTCATTTGCTCTACATGTTAGAATATCGTGTACAAAATTTACTTCTAATTGTAAACACCTTCGGACGTGAAATTAAATCCGTAACGGTTAAATGTTCGACAGTCGAAATCCTTCTGATCCGTTGTGCCATGCGAATGTAGCAAGTCGATAGCAATTTTGTTCATTTTGTTGTTAAAACTGGTACAATCAAACGCTATTCTAATTGACTAGGACGATTCATTGAAACGAGTAATAAAGCTATAATTGAAGGGTATTATAAATCGATAGTATGATATTGTAAAATTGAAATCGTATTTTTACATCGGAATTTAATTCTTAAATCTGAAGAGCATTTGCATTCAAGTAGTCGGAACACTAATCAACTTTTATAAACATTTTAATGCGAGGGGGGAAGTAGAGTATAGAGCCGCTGTGACGATATACCAAATCTAAATAAAATTTCTAGAATATGTGATTACAAATTTTATGTACGTGAGACATGTTGGTAAGTAAATGCAGTGTTTAGTAATATTGCGTTTAAACACGATTATTCGAATGTGTACGCGAATCGATACGTATATATAAATTTTAAATCAACCGTATTTCTTGTATATATAGATATGTCTTGTAACATAAGCAGGTTCATTAGCAATTTTGCGTTTGCACATAAAATGAACGTCATAAATATAGCATTTAAGGTAATACGAATAATTGTTTTGTTGCATTAATTTTAATGCGTTATTTTATTCGATCGACTTGAACATTTATTGAACGTACAAATTTTAACGCGCATCGCTGCGTGGATATTTATTTTTATTGTCAAATTGTTTACACGATCCGTCGAGTCGATTACTGTATAGCATCGCAAAAGACCCCAAAAATTATTTTATTGATCGTTATGTTGTGAAAAGTTGTAATAACAAGATATAAAATGATAATAAGACTGTATATAAATGGCAAATAAAAAATTTGATTCACACAAATTATGTTTCCTTATTAACGGTTGACGTTGGATTATAATAAACAATCGAAATAATCGTGGCGAACGAGAGGAGATTCGAACTACGATTTTAGAATAAGCGACGAGGATATTATGATCGTGTCATGCGAGTCGAGGGCGTTTTACTTCCTCGCTACATTGATTTTTCGGCGCGTAAAGAGTTTGCAGATTTTCCGCAGCTTACGTCGCAAGTTCCACATTCAGTAAGTAAGCTAAATAATGATACTAATATAAAAGCATGATTTTGTTTAAAAGTATTGAACATAATGCAATAAGATATGTTTGTCAGTATGTTTGATTATTGTTCATTCGAAATTACGTTTAAGAATTGATTTAAAATGTAGTTTAGAATTTGAATTATTTTTAATAAATATATAGATATTTAATTTTCTTTCAAAATACACGAAGACAAATTTCTATTGAAAATTTCTGTGCCAAAATAATATTCTGATGCGATGTTTGTTAACACTTAAACATTATCCCTAAATATCGTAAACATTTTGATCTCCTTATAATTTTTATTGTGTTTCGAGAATAATTATTCTTTGTTGACAAACATCGCATCGAAATAGTGTTTTGGCATAGTAATTTTTAATAGAAATTTTTCTTATTGTATTTTTTCTAATTTAATATATACTCGGATGACTTTTAATAATGCACAGTTCATACGTCAATTTAAAAACAGCAATTTGAATTAAATTAACAAAATTAGTAGATGGAAAAATTATTTAATAATAAACACATTTTATAATGATAAATTTGATGTTTGATGTTATAACAAATTATTTAGTTATTATAAGAAAAACAAAACTTTCTTTATTGATTTAATTGACTTCAAAAATGAATATCGTCAATGGAATGAAAATTATTAATGTTTGACAAATGTAACACCGCGTGTAAACTCATTGATATTTATCTTGATATTCGAGCTAATGAATTTGTTAAGCTGAATATTTTTGACTATATTATAAGTTTTAATAAGATCAAACAGCTTTTATCATTAATTGTTCGTGTCAATACTATAATAAAAACAATATTATTTTGTCGGCATACATGTTGAGCATTAATTTTCAAACTAATATTTATATATAATATAATAAAAAAAGTCATATATTACGGTCAAATATAAAAGTCAAATAAACGGTACAATTATTATAAACAAAAATACCCGACAATAATTGCCTCACGTTACATTTATAAATTATATAGAAAAACAATTTCTGTTTATTAAAACGAACGTATATTTCCATAATGCATTATATATCAATCATCCGACGAATTATTAACTCATACAACAAGCACTTCACCATCAGAATAATTACGCAACATAACGCATGCATTAAGATAACGCACAATTTAAAAATCCCCTACACAATTGCTTTATTTAAAACCGAACGTTACAATTATGGCAGTTTCTGAAATTTCATTTTCAGGTAAAAAAGAAACCACGATGACTACGCCGTTTACGTTCCTAACTTCGAGTCGAATCCACAACAAATTGTGATTCAGTAAACTAAAATATATCTCCTTGAGTGCGCTCCAAATTCAGAACATTAATAGCCCAAGATTGTTATCTCGAATGCTCGATGTTGCATACATCGAAGCTGACGGTTAATTGGTTCGCGACCAGCGACTGTAATATATATTACGGATAACAAATAAAAGCGCTAAACACGAAATTGATCGTGAAATATTAGGACTACCTTCGACGCGGCATTCGGTCTTAGTATGGGTGAGACGCGCAGCATGTGCGTCTGCCATAACGTTAGCGTGACATATGCCCGTGTAAATGCGCAGCTGCAACGGATTTGTGTGTGCGTTCGTGGTGCAACTGGCGCGCGAAGTCGTGTGCTGGGCCAAGAAGAGGGCTGGAACCACTGACAACTGAGAAGCGAATGGGAGTCGCTCGTTCTACTATGCCACCGCCCATTCGCTAGAAAACCCACGTTACAAGAATATAAGCCGAGCTCACGAGTTGAAACTTCCAGCAGAATGCGTCTTTTGAAGCCTCTCGAGATAGAGTTTTCGATAGACTGCCGCTGGTAGGAGGCAAATCTCTTCGAAAACCAGTTCCGAATTACCTGACAAAAGTAGTCGCGAATGAATGAAACGACGTCGTCGGATAAGAAAAGTATGAATAACTATATATATATATATAAAATAGTCAGAGTGCAACTCCGAAAAGTTTTTGTCAGGGGACGAAATTTTACTTGACGCATAATTAGGGTTTAGGAATTGGTTCAGGGAAGACGCAATTGGATGATTCCGAAACTTGAAGTCGCGTGTAAATTGTTCACGGAATGGAAATAGGATGTTTATGCTTATAAGTGATAAAAATTAATATATAATAACGTTAGATGGTAATTGGTAGGTGTATGGTTTGGGGTATTTTGTTCTTGATTTTTCTTTACTTGTTTTTTGTTTGTTAATCTTATAGAGTGTAGTATTTTTATTGACAATAATAATAATTTATTAATAAAAAGAATTATAGCAAATGTATAATAGAAATTATAATTATATATTTTTATTACTATTGGGTTTTATAGGCGGAGAAAAATATAATTTAAATTTTACTATAAAATGAACGAAACTGACCCTGGATGATTCAAATTTCCAGTTTGTCTGACAAATTATGGTAAAAATGTAGTATAATGAAGAAAGAGAATATTATGTTTATTATGCTACTTTTTTACCATAATTTATTAGACGAATTTGAAGTTAGTTTCATCCAGGGTCAGTTTCGTTTATTTTATAGTAAAATTTCAATTATATATTTGTCTGTGTACGATACTTGATGTGTATAAAATATGTTACGATAAAACATATAATCATGTATGAACGAGTCAAATTTTGTATGCTTGTAGTAAAAGCTACATATCATAAGAAAGCACATAAATTTAGCATAAAATTGCATTACGTAAGGTAAATTTAAATATTAAGTGATTAGTCGATATGGAGCGTGTGAGGAATCAGGGTTGAATTAACGTGGAAATATGCTGCGTTGTACTGAATATAGCTTCCGTAATTTCTGTTAAAGTAAACGGGTTATATGAAAATTCGAAAATTTACATGAATAATATATATATTATTTGAATGAGGTTACTTTTAAAATTGATTACGTTTAACATATAATGTTATTATAAAAGTATATTCATATAATTATAATTATAATTTTAATTCAAAAACCATTTGATAATAAATATAAAATAATTAATTTTATGTGCATAAGACATATAATTAATACGATATTAATATTAAATATTTATTACGAACAAAAATTATGATAGATTATAAAACATAAAATGTGTTTGATATAAAAAAAAATTGTATAACAATGAAAATAAGTAATACGAAATTTGATGTTTATTTTATGGTAAAATAACAAATAATCCATAATAAGGGATGTAAAAATAATATTTTTACAAAAAGTGTATCATTCATAGTATCTTATATCTATTACCGTCCGTATTAAGAAATTGACGTAATAAAATGAATATATCATTATATCGTATTATCACCATAAAAATCTTTTATCTACTATCGATCTTGATTATTCTAAAATTTTGCTATATAACAATTATTAGTATATATTATACAAATAATGTATATAATTATCTACACCATTAATATAGTCTGATTGTATTCTTGATAATTAATTTATGAGAATTTACATTTTCAATTATTAATATTGTTTTTTAAATATACAGAAATAATATTGATTTAGTTTAAATAACGTTTGTTAAAATAATTCAGAAAATAGTATTTTAAATCTTTGATTTTCATGAAAAAAAATATATATAGTATATAAACATTTACCTGTTTATTTGAAAATTTAATTACCCCATCCAAGATGTATAATATTCACACAAGTGGTTCAATTACTGAAGTGATTGAAGTAAATTAATAAAAGTTTTCTACGGTAATAATTAAAAATAATAAACATTAATAGCTCTTGTCCCATCTGTTTATAAAATACTCAACGAAATGCCGTTTGACTGACTGGTTAAAAGCTTAAGTTTCGAAAACAGTTCAACAACAGGAATTTTCCATTATTCAGGATCTTCTAAGATCGGATAGTTTACACGAGCTACCCATGGCGTTGCTGAATCATCGTGAGCGTACAATCATGATCAGGAGCAAAATTTGGCGGAATGTCATAAACACCTGTCTCGTTGTATGCTTTGCTTCGAGGAAATATAAATTAATTTAAGAACCGAGTTCAAGGTAACAAACGAAAAGCATAGGTCAGCGGCAAGAAATTAAGCGTGATTAATCTGCAAACATTTTGACAATTTTTTAACAGGATTTGTCAAGGATTATTGACAAGAATGTTGATTTTAAGATGATTAGTAGCTTTCGTATCACTTTCTCCTGTTTATTCGGCTGTTTGTTTAAAGTATTATTTTCGGTAAATTAATTTGAGCACTAAAGAATTAGCTAATACTTTTATATGTATACAAGTTATAAATACAAATATACCTATACTAAGTCTAGAATATTTCGAAGTGCAATTAAAATGATACGTAATAATAATTGTAATATAATTGACTAACATAACATTATACGTCGAAACAGTATTTTTTATTGTTATATAATCTTACTTTATATATAGTTATATACGTGAGTTATATACGTGAGTAATTTCTTAGTTAAATTATTTATTATTGTTTATTATATGATTTTTTAATTTTTAATTTTAATTATTAAGCTATGTTAATATAATATTTTTTAAACAATACTTTTATAATAACTTTTGTCGCCGCTTTTAATATTTTTTATCATTTTTTCACTTCAATATTTTTCAGTGTAAATTCCTAATGTTCTATAAAAGTTTTCAATTTTTAGTAAGATGATAATTCTCGATTCGATCAATCCACGTCATGCCAATATATTGTTTACCATCGTATATCATAATTAGACGGAATGTCTTATAAAATTAGCACGCAATCTGGTTGAATAGAATGCATTTAACATAGAATAGTTGTTGTGTAGCGTGCATTATTACTAACTCCAAATTGATTACGAACAAAACATTGATATATACGCGACGAAAGAGCATTAAAACAAAATTTCGAAAATGTTCAAAATTGATTTTGGACCATAATTATACTTACAATTGAATTATACAATTTAAAACATTTATGCATTCATTTGGAAATTTTAAATTATTATATTTATCTATATTGATATACAACAGTGAATTTAATAATAATAATTTTTTTTCGAGATGTAATATTCATTCGTAATGTAATATATGAGTAAGCTATTAAGTATCTGACAATTTTATATCAAAGATTTTAATTGTTAATTTCTCAGCAAATTTACAGATAAAATATTATTAATGAATGCTGCGAAAATAATTTGTATATATGGTATCCGTTTATTGTATGATTCTATTGTACACGATACGATATATTTATGGTATCAGATTATATATAATTACTCTGATTTTTATACCAATAAAACAGAATTCTCGCCAACTTCGGTCTAAGTTTATATATATGATCTATATTCAATTGTAATAAACATATCAAAGAGTAATTTATCTCAATTTAAAATTGAAATAAAAGTGGATATTTTATTTCACATTGAAGGCTGGGAAAATAATCTTCAGCTATAGAGATGGTATACGTATATTTCGTGAGTTACGTTTAAAAAAAAATTATTCAATCAAAACAAGAATTATAAAAATAATGATATTTCATCTATCTTGTATATTTATCATATTAACTTTGCAACATATATCTACTTTAAAATATATATAGTATATTCTTCCTCCGCCATCTTTTTATTTTTTTTGAGCGAACAGGAAAAAGCTCCCTCGGCCAGGTCAACTTCGGCCGCCCTTCGAACGCTAATTCCCGGGTTCTTTAACATTTTAATGACTTATACAACTTATATAAATTTATATATTTTATGCTTTCACTAAAATTTCATTTCATACCCGAGGCGATTTTTTGTTCCATATTACCCCTACAGAACTTTCAATACCACTCTTTCATATATTTAACTGTTTAAATTCGTACATTAGAACATTTTTAAGACCTATAAATCCTATTTAAGATGTACATACTTCTATAACATGTCCCAAATAACCCGTACACAACTGTTCCTATTGGAAGAACAGAATATTTCGAACGTTTTTACACTGAGAAAAATTTCCATTAAAAATTACTGTGCCAAAACAATAAATGTGCATGACGGGCATCAACATAAACAAAGTATTCCTAAATATTGTAAACATTGCATCGATTTCCCTATATGTTTTACTGTGCTATAAATGTAATTTTTCTTTGTTGACACTCATCGTACACAATTATTGTTTT
>JABFQC010006878.1:0-10465 GCA_022817085.1 Psilanteris sp. ZL-2020
TGGTTGTTTTATCCAATAACCCCAATGTGCGAAAGCATCACCATCTTCAATCTTATTTGGACCGCGAAATACTTTAATTTGGATTCTTGGAACTTCATCTGATCAAAAAAATCAATATCTTTATAGATATTTTTATAATATAAATAAAATCTATTAATTATAACTATATAATTAAACTAGCTAAATACAACATTAAAAATATTAAAATAAAATTATATAATTATAAAATAATTCTAAAATTATATATATATATAAATTTCTTAAATATTTTAATAAATACCTTCTTCAGATTCATCTAATGAATCATAATCAGACCCATATGATTTGTGAATAAAAAGCATCCAAAAAATAAAGATGCACGTTATAATACGATTCTAAAAATGAACAATATAAAATTATTAATTTCGCCTTACGAAATATATAATAGAAACAAAATATAGACACTCACAAGTTGTAGCATTATGTTTATAATCTGTCGCTTAAAGAGCAAAATCAGTGGCTTTATATTGATCATAATTTTTAGAGCATGACCATCTTTGCTTTCTCACTTATAATACAAAAGAATATTTCGTATTATAATGAGAAAGCGTAGATAGTTGAATTTTAAAATTAAGGTTTAAAATAATTACTTTTTATAGAAAGTATTTGGTAAATGCAGAGGATAAACTTTATTTTAAATCATTTATTAGTTACAGAATTAATTTTATTCGTAATAATTATTTATATAAATTTTAGTAAGTAACTGAATAAAAAATGATTGAAGCTAATTTAAAATGATTAGCTATATATAAGATTCTTTATGGTATAAATAATTGTCAATATTCCTTGTTCAAATTATAATTCTGTAGTTAAGATTTCAAAGTTTATACAAGATAATTAAAAGTGCATTATTTTTTTAAATAAATAAATTAAATAAATTTTTTAATTTATTTATAATATTTGACATAATGTATGATACATTATAATTATTTTAAAGACAAAATAATGATTATATAATAATTTATTTCATAAAATCTTAAACTAGTACTTATTAAGAAAAAATACTAGTTTTGTATTATAAATTTAAACTCTAAATAAATATTTTAATTTAGTAACTTGCTTACAACTCCAACTTAACATTTTTAACATCGAGTATTTAACATTTTAATAAGTTATGTAACCATTTTAATATTAAAATATAAATAATTTGTGTTAAAAAAATAGCTTGAATTAAGTTCAAGTAATGATAATTAGAATTAACAAATAATATATTTGTGTAATATTCGCCAAATCAAATAAATTCTATGCCAGTCATTATATTATCTAATATTTATAGAATGTTCTATATATTTTACGTATAACAAAATATATATAATATATTCTAAAAATATGAAATAAAATCACTCTAGGGATAACTTGATGTCACAATATTAATTATGTACGTTTTTCTCCTTATGAATATTTTTTAGCATAATGCAAATAGACTTATATTATATTTACTTCACAATACATTTAGTCGGAATTATAGGATTTGGAACAATATAATACTGTAAAATTCAATTAAAAATATATATTAAACAATATGTAATTATAAATTACTATATTAATGTATATTTTCTCATTTTAACGGCATAAATTTAGATTATCAGGTTACAACCATAAAGAAAATAATAAAAATAATATCTATGATATGTTAAATACAAACATTAAAAGAAAACATTTTTTTGCTGTAATATATATTTTTTCTTTCTTTCATAAAATGGAAGCCTCTTACATTATGTTTTACGTTACTATTGTCATCATCTTATAATCAACTGTTAACATTAAGATTATTCTCGAGGCATGCGAGAATATATCATACATATATTCCAATAATTGATGTCTATATAAAATATAACTCAGTGTTAACAAATCACGAACAAATGCCTACACGAATATAAGGACCAAACATTATTATATATATATATATATATATTTAGATATACATTATATATATATAGTAAATGCCTATAATATGTATATATGTGTATATATACATATATATGTGTGTGTGTGTGTGTGTATATTAGTTGTACTTATTTTTTGAATTATTTGTCGCAATTGTATTATATCTTATATAAGATGTTTATGTTACAGAAGCTTTGTTGTTCTATTTTAATTAGAAAATAAAGATCACTAAGAATAATCGATTTATCGTATGACAAAATTGATCCAGTCTTTTCTTCGCTAATTCATACCTATTTGTTTTTAAGTTATAACACTTATATTGTCAAATATCTCGCGAATGAATTCAATAAACATATGCATTTATAATATAAATTTTGAATTGACAAACTTATTACAAAAGTATAGTATGATATAAAATAAATTACGGTTATTATAAGGTAATTATAAACGATCGGGAAATAAATAAATTATTTAATTGACGCCCGTTAAAACTTTACGTATATTATATGTTATACCTTACACACAAGACAAATAGCCGTACAATCTTTAATTTCGTAACCTTTCAACGTTTATATTGTCATTGATAAGAATTTCTCTTAACATTAATATACATATATTGCATTTACTCCTGCAAACATTTCAGGAGCATAATAACTCGAAAATGGTTATTTCTGCAACACCGTGACTCGTATTTGCAATAAATAAATGTATATATAAATATACATGTATTTATTTTAAATAGTTTTGTATAATATACTATTAATAATCTTTATATAATACTCGTTTACAATTTAAAATAATACGAGGTGTATAGTACCTCATAAATTTATATATCTTTCAATATCGAAGGAAACGGAAAAGAAATAAAAAATGAAACACAATATCAAATTCATATTTATATAAATCATATAAATTAAACATACGAAACACATCGTCGATAAAAAAAGTGTTGCAATCAATCATTTTTAAAACTTCGCATCTTATAATTAATATTTTTAACGTCTACGCGTTATAGTTATACAATAATCTCATGGGCTTTTAGAAACCCTGGAAGACAATGGATCAATTAACTAATTCACTCTTAAGAAAGTACTTGCAAAATTTCAACACATATTTTAAATTTATTATTTCTCCGTAAAGTTATTGTTAATAGAGGTAATTTGCTGATAAGCTAAGAATAATTTTTCTTTTCGAGTAAAATTATTTTTGATCGTTTCTTAATGTAGATTGAAAATGCACATTTTTAAGAGTGATGATTGTACATAATTGTCCTTTACATATTGTTGAAGTGATTATTAATATAATTTGTCGCGGAAGACGTTTGATGGTCTGTAAATGTATGTCAAAAATAATAGCGCGCTGTCAGTCGTCTCAAATTCAGTCGCGTTCGACTAAATTTTTCGTTCCTTAATCTTCAACCTATAGGTAACCATACCTTTTAGATAAAAATTTCACGATTTTCGATACAATTATAAAACCAGAACCTACTCAACATTAGGTTTAGTAACTTGTACATATGTAATTGTTTCTAACATTGGAAGACATTGATCCTTACAATGCACGATATTGTCACGCATCACTGTAAATTCTAAGATTACTAATTTAAGATCTAAAAGCCTTCAGTGTTTGTAATAGTTTCATTAATAACTTTTTTAATCGACGTTATAGTTTCATTGGAAGACAAATCATCTTTTAAGGCTTAATATGTTTTATGGTGGAATAAACTGTTAATGCATATGTATATATATAAGAAATAGACATTTCTTAATTAAACAAATAATAATGATTTAATCATAATCACACCATTCACTAGTAAAAAGATTCAAATTTACACTTAAGAAAATTACATTGTCAAATTAATCAGAAATTTTGCTTGCTTCAATTATTTACTTTCATAATTAATGTAAATTTTTATATCATTGTAACTTTATCTTCTACTTAATTGTATAAGTATATAAACTGTATGTATATTTTGTTCACATCGTGGATAAATTAATTTCTTATAACGAGCGTGTCACTGATAAAGTTAGAGTTTACAATGTTAAATAAATGTTAAATATGTATAATTGTATCGGATATATATATAAATGATTCGGTCATCGGACCGGTATTCTTAAGTGTGATCTTTTAAATATATTTATTCTGTTTAAACGAATTAAGTCAATAAGCGTTTAATTTTTGATACGCTTTTGATCTTTTATATTTTTTTAATTATGAAATAAACTTTTTAATCGCTATGTTTTTTTTCTGGTTATTTTAACAATTCTTTTTCTCAGTGTATTATATACAATAAATATTTCAAAAGCTTTTAACGTGATCTTCGTTTGAATAGTACGGAGATATGTATTTGAAATCATTTTCAACCATGAAAATCAGCTAGAACTTTCTATTGCATGTAATAACAACGAAGCTCGGCCCAGAGTGCGCAGATTTAATATAAGCACAGTGCCGAGCAAGCGAGAACATGGGAGGAACGATTATGGCCTTTTTCAAAAAAGATATGTGTACATAATAATATGTACATGATTACAAATGCCAGTTATCGCTTATTCCCCACTTGTCTCGATTCTATTTCGATCATCACTTTTATTAATTATTATGTTTTCTTTTGTTATAATATACATAATTTAGTGACATATAATGGACCTTATGGATTCTCACTTTAAAATCACGATAATCGGTTTTTGATATTGGTTAACTGATATGTTAGTTCGTTGAAAATAATACACATTAATATTTTAAATGAAATCATTTGACTAAGTTGCGATTTTCAGAATAAATACGTCATGAACGAAGTATGTTTTACTTATAATAAAAAGTCTTCTAATTTTAAATTAGATTATAAATGGACCAAACTATGAGAGAATAAAAAATTGCACTTAAATTATAGTTATTAAGAATTAAATTTCAATTTTGATTCTTTTATTATTCAAAGTTTTCGTTATACTTGGAATATAGATTGATATTTTAAATATTGGAATTATAAAATTTAAAAATAATGTTTTTCCTAAAACGTTTACTTACAAATCCATATTCGTTGATAAAATTGTACGTTGTTTAAGTGTATTAAACATATGATTAATATTACCTTATAGAAACAATTTTGTACTTTGTTATGTATTTTCTATCAAAAGAAATCATTTATTGTCTTTTCTATTAAAAAATATCGTATGTTACAACAAAATAATAACAATCAAATATATGAGAGGAAATGTTCCCGATTTTAATACAAAATATGTGAAGAATATCAAAGCAATTGCTATTTTATATTTAGCATTTGACTTTGTATATTTAGCACTATATGATAAAATTGACATATGTAAACGTATGTTTTTTATCTTTAAATCATATTTATCTTGCGAATGATAAAAAACTGTATATAGAGCATAAGTGCACATCGCGACCAATTATATTATACTATTTTAATTTAATTTACTTTAATATTTAAATTATATATTATTAATTTGATATTTGATTTTAATTTTAACTTAATTTAAAAAAGTATTCGAAAATAAAAATCAAAGGCTAATTAATAAGTATTGTAATTATATCGTTAGAATTAAGTATCATGGAATTTGACGTTTAATTGGACGGGAAAACGTGCTAGTAAATATATTTTTGTTTATGTAGTTATTATATAATAATTAATTACAATTACATAAATTCTTCATTTTAATTTAACGTTACAGTTATATTTATTCATTATTAAACAACGAAGTATCAAACTTTAACTTATATTATAATATAATAATTTTATTATTTAATTTTGTATGCACACATTCTTCTAATAAATGTTAATAATTTCTCATAACAAGTATATACCAAAATATTTTTCAATTTATATATAAACATTTTAAATATATTATACACTTTATAAAATACAGGAACAATTATCACATTTTTTAATTTATATATATGTATAATTATTCGGATGCAATAATTCAGTTAAACGTGTTATAATGCAATTAAGAAGATTATAATACCGTAGTTTTGGTCCATTTATAGTAAAAATAATTATATTTACATTAAATTATAATAATTATTCTATATTATATACCTACTAAATTATATAATAATATAGTATATTATATGTATATACTATTATATTCTAATATGTATTTCAGGTATAATTTCGACTCCAATCATTTAAAACTAACATTTCATTAAAATTATTTAAATAATTGATGAATTTGTAAAATCGTACGATCCTCTACATGTTTTTCTGCACAATAGAAAAACCTATATATTAAAAAATTATCTTTTATAATGTTTTAAATTTAAATTTTTTAATAAAAAATTACGCTTGATTTATAATTCCATAAGTTGAAAAGTTCCTGTATATTCTATATTAATTTTATTGTCAATTGTAGGATCATTGTGTATCCTATTTTTTAATTATATTAATTTTAATATATTTGTATTATTATATAATAAAATAAATTAAAAGTAATAATCCACACTAATTATAAGTTAAACAAATTTTCTGAAAGTTTAACCGATATACGGAGAAAAGTAATCTATGCAAAATTACTATAAAATAAACAAATGTACCTTACCCTGTCAAAACTTATAATTTGTTTTACAAATTACAGTACAAATGTACTATAAACAATATGAAAATATTATTGTTTTGATACATTTTTACTATAATTTATAAGACAAATTGAATGCGTTGACAGTGTTAAGAAACATTTGCTTTATTTTATAGTAAAATGTCTTAAATATTTTTCTCCGTGTAAATGAAACCCTTAATCATCATCAGATTATTTAATAATACAAAATAATACAAAAGTATATAACATTATATACATTTAAAAAAAGGTTCTAAAAATTGATGTGATATGTTTCCATTAATCTATATGTTCATGTATATCTATTATTGGAACAACTAAATGACATTTTTTCGAGTAATTTAAACTGGTTCTTAAATGCAAACATTCATCCCCGTATGCAATTTTGATCTATATTTAACCAAATCCAATTCAATTGTTTGTTCTTAATGCATTTAAATAAAGTCGAAACGATATTTATTAAAGCAACATCATCGCCACCAACGATCAATACATTCCTTCATCACATCTACTATCTATCATTTATTGGAAGACTTTTGAAGTTTGTAATTGGAACTTTAGAATCGTTGGCGTTGATGATTTTTTTTAAATCCGACGATCGTTAGTAAGTGAGAATCTTTTTAAAATGGAAGACCTATTTCAAAGGCTTTTATCAGTGCACTTCCGGAATCATAAACCCCAATAACTCCGAATAAAACACCGAGGAAGATGACAAAACAGTCATAAGCTATTTCGCTTCTTTCCATAGAATTTCGTTTGAGTTTAAGATGGAAATAGCAAGGCCAGATGAATGATAACATGGTTCCGGTGAAAGATCCAATAAATCCCATAAGGATACTGAAGTGAGGAATGAATATGGCCATGAGGATGGTAAAAACGATAACACCCACACGCCATGCCAGACCCCAAACTTTGAGTTCTCTATCGACGGTCCAGATTGTTGGAAAAATGGTCTTAGGTTTGCCTCGAAAGAAAGCTCTCTCCAGGAGTTCGCATGCCGCGTAATAAGGCAAAGGATATGAAAGGACAGCTTTAATCACCAGGAAGAAGTTTACGAGACCCTTGAATCCAGCTGAATGGAGGTTATTTGTGATTACCTGAAATACAAAATTAAAAAAGTAAATCTTTTTAGAAATTTTAATTTTAATTTTAATTTTTTAATTTAATCTTATTTAGTTTATTTAAAACTGCATATGTAAAAAGCAAAACTTTTATAATTCATTTAACCATATTAATATCAATTGTATACTGTAAAAAATAATCTTACAAATTTTACCAAACTAGATAATAAAAGTATAGGAAAATAAGCAAAAATGTAAATAATATGATAAATTACGGTCAGAAAATTCTAAAAATATATCAAATATTACCAAATAATTGGTAAATAGCATGATATTGTCTAATGTTTATTTACATTTTTGCTCACTTTTCCTCCTTTTATTATCTAGTTTGGTAAAATTTGTAATATTATTTTTGTCAGTGTACATAAAATTAATTAAGCATAAAAGTGTGTGACTCTTTATATTTATCAAACACTCATGTTCAGACTATTAATTTACTTGAATCTTCGCAGAAGAAAAATATATTTTTCCTTTTAAAACCTATATTTGACACAATGAGATTTTCGGTAATCAGCATTATAAAGTATTTATAAAATATAATATTGAAGTAACGATTATATTTTATTTTCTTAATTATAATTTAAACAAATAAATAAGATTTAAGTTTAAATAATAATTAAATTAAAATAAAAATTAATTTTTTAATAAGCCAAATAAATGTCTTGAATTATATTTTACTAATTTAGTTCAGATTTTGTACATTTTCATTAAATCTATTATGTTTAATTAGTCGTGTAATAAATTATACATTTGTAAGATAATAAAAATGGATACTGAATTAACATAAGAGATATTTATATAGATACTCCATATGATTGTAAAAATAATGTATAAATAATTATAGACTTTATATATATATATATATATAATAAAATCTATAAGTATATACAAAATATTTGAAATAATTATATGATTTTTAGAATGATATTTAATATAAAACACCCTATTGTATGTTTCCTGTAATATTGTAATCTAGGTATGAATGTGTCATTTTTATTCTGTAAAGTAATACAGTTTTATAAATGATCATAAAATCCTACAATAATTTTAATATAATTATAATGTAGATAATAAGTTCTCCCCATTGTGTTCTGACAAAACGTGCAGTAATATTCGTTTAATCACCATATGATGATGTTTAGTCAATAATATTTGGGGAACCAGAAATATTCCATTAGGGTGAGAAACTATTATCAGATTGAAAGCTTTCATACTTCAGAGTAGTAGTTTGAGTAGATTCATGAGAAACTTTTTATTTCCGATGATTAATAGACTTATGATCTGTAATAATATGTTTGTTATTTATGTTGAGGAAAATTTGTCAAACTAAAACAACAAATAATTTTTCCTGATTTCATTCTGGCTGTAAAAGTTTTCATTACGTTTCTATATAAGAATAATTATTTTTCTCACTTTGATATTTCGGTTTACTTATAAAAGTAATAATGTAATATACTATAATGTATAAAAATAAATACAATTAATTATAAACGCATTTACGTAACAAATTTATTACATAAATAAATTTAACACTTAAGATTTTATGTTATTATTATACACTTAACGTATCCGAACATTATACAACAAACATCTATTTTAAACACTGAAAATAACTTGTTAATAATTTTAAATGGTTTTTGCATGAATAGTTGTATTACCATAATTGTATAATAAAATAAATAAGAACTTTTTATTAGCATTATTTAAACCAATGCTGTTTCGATAAAGATACACGCAGAAAAATGTTGCATTAAAAATTACTGAAAGTTGTGTAAATATTATTTAAAACGCAGTAATTCACGGACAAAACAAAAATTTAGTCAAAAATACCGAACTTTTATTGTAAACATTGGTGAATTTTCAGTATATATTTACAAACATTCATCAATGTTTACTGAAAAGTTAAAAAAAGGTAAAAGGTAATTTTTGACTACAATTTTCTTTTGTCTGTGAGTCATTGTGTTTTGAATAATATTTACTGAACTTCCAGTAATTTTTAATGCGCAACATTTTTCTACGTGTATAATATTAAAAAAAATATTATATCTTTTAATTTTATATATTAATTATTAATTTATTATTTTATTACAATATATTTACAGGTTAAATGTTTTATTAAAAATAGATAAAACTCGCATATAAAGATTAATTTTATTTTGAAATTATGTTTTTATTTTATACTTTATTTTATTATTTTATTATATCAAAAAACCTAACATTATATAGTCAATCAAAATTAATAAAATTAAAATTGCAAATTTAATGAATTGAGGAAAAACATTTTAATCAACCGCATTATTAAACATTATAGTGTATGATATTTCAGAGTTTTATTTCTCAGCAATAAACTTACAAATATAAATATTTATGCACCTATTACAGCGGACAAAAGTGGAACTATCCGGTATCTCGGGGGAAAGATTTTTCCCCTTTATAACGGGTAGTTCCACTTTTGTTTCGCTGCGACAGTGCGTAAAACAACGTACTTTTCCTTAGGCGCAGTATCGCCCTCGGCAGTAATATACTATTAATCATATTTTAAAACAATTATATTCAATTAGTTTATTTCTATTATTTATCAATCATTGAGTATTCATTCACTGAGAAAAATAAGATTTTTAACATTCACTTTTAATGGCGGTAATCAAATACATGTTTATTTTTATCATTTGATTGGTTTGATTGAAACAAACAGTAAAGCTGTTCAAACTATATGATTTCAGTTGCATTTACTATAATATTCCAGTAATAACATTATTCTTATATATCAGACGAATATTATTTGTTAAAGTAACCAATATTGCATCGTACCGAATATTTTATTTTACATTTAATTTTATAAATGGA
>JABFQC010006879.1:0-10465 GCA_022817085.1 Psilanteris sp. ZL-2020
ACCCAAAAATTACTGTTTTTCCTTGTAAAAATACAGTTTTTCATACCAAATTTTCCTTCTATTTTTTATTATAATGCTATTATAAACAGTAATTTTTAGGATTTTGTTTTAATGTCGCCAAATTAGTATTATAAACAGCAATTTTCTACGTTTAATTTTTCTGAGTGTATATATATATATTCACTTTATTCATTGTAGGTTCGCTAAACCAACTTTGCAAATTTGTAGTAGATTTTCCATAAGTGAATTTCGGATTAAATAAATAACCATAATTTGCTGTAAATATAATATTGTATATAAATATATTTGTAGTAAATAACCATCACTGCCATAAAAGTAAGCGTACTTTTTGGGATTTCTGTTAAGTTTATATTTTATCAATATGTCACCTGCGGTATTCTGCAACGTGTGACAACACCATAAATTGATTTGCTTAACGAGCAGCATATCAGATGATGTTTAATTTCGTTTTTAGACAATTACTCTTTATATTAATGATTAATGATGATATAAATTGCTAAATAACTGGCAGATAAACTTATCAACGACAGTGAAACAACTCAACCATTTGTAATCAAAAGAACGTTCCCCGTGTTTGCATATTTATACGGATTATTGGTTCTATTTATGATTCGCATTCTTATTTACCCAGAATAACGTGACAGTAGAAAAAAAAAATAATCTCATTAATATCCATTAAAGCTTTTGGTTGCTTATTCGCGAAACTCAATGCAATACACCGTCCGATAAATCATTTCACACGTCAATTTCAATTTAACAAAATAATATCATTTTGCTGAGTTTTGCCACTACCACTCGATGCATTTTTGTAGATCAAAAATCTTTAATCTAATTAGATTTTTGCGTGAAGTCAGCCAGAAACGTAAATCATTTTGATTTATCGACCGAAGTTAATTAAATGGATATCGAATTACGTAAAATATATTGTAAGCGCGAGGTAACAGAAAAATGTCAATTTTTTTTGTTTTTCTCGGTTCTTTCATTTCCTTACGTACATCTCGTTCTATATAGAACATAGAGTGTCGTGAGGCTGAGGTATGCAACGTCGAAGAATTTGTTCTGGTTATACCACGGATCCCGAGGAAATAAAAATTGTAACAAAACGCGTAAAAAGCGCAGTTCCACGGGAAATCTGTTGAAAAGATTGCAATGAAAATTTCAAATCCAGCATTAGCATATACGTTTCTTAATATTTAAATATGGAAAATTGGATCTCGCAGTAATGTAGCGACTGTAACGTTATGCTTTTGGAAATATGCACTTCAATGTTAAATAACTATATATATATCGTAAACTGTAAAGCGCGCGATACCGTCGGCTTCGACTCCCGCGCTTGCAACTGAATTGAATTGCGGAACCAATTTACTTGTAACAACAAGCAATTTTTTAATTCGCATCAGACGAAGATAAATATTTAATCGCGCGCGCTTGAGTCCGAACTGTTACGGATGCATGGAATAATTCAAAGATTATGTGTAGAAATCTAACTTGACTGATACACTTTAAAAGTATTCGCGCTGAGAATGGATTCAGAATACGTTAATGCATCGTCTACTTTATGGCCCGTTTTTACGGATTGTTTATGGAATCATTTGGAGCTCGCGAAATGGAAATATTAATGTCGAAATACGCCATCAATATTAAATATTGAGAATGTGACGTGTATGCAGCAAAACAGTTCTTATTTTTAAACCAAATGCTGATATACAGAACTAAAACTAATGCTAAGAAGGCATTAAAAGAAAAATATTCGCATTAAATCCATTGCGATGAATCAAAATTATAAATAAATTATGTGGACATCGGATGAATATAAGGACTGCTGCTCAAGGCGTTTGAATATAAAATATATATATATATATATATATATTAATATATAAATAATGTATGCAGATGCAGGCAATCGAAAAATAAATATATTTATATACCTATTTATTATTTAAATAAACAACAACAATAATAATAATAACAACTGCAATTACAATAATATTTGTTGACAAATTAGTTTTATTTTCAACGGAAATTACAATTCAATTAGAAATAGTAAATTTTATGATAACATTGTTGTTAAATGATTTCCGTTTAAATATATATAAACGTTTGACGTTCAATTAGTTTTTTTTGTACTGCTGCGCCGTTTATATATAAAACTATTGTAAATATCTGTGATTGTACCGAGTTAAATGTAGAGGAACATTAAATGTAGGAGAACCGAAATCGAAACGTAATACAACTGATATATTAAAGGTAATGCTGACATAAATTTTTTTCCTGATTCGTTTATTCCGTGATATGGTACAATAGAACAGCCTTTAATTGAATTAATCGTAATTATGTAATCAGAACATTCGTAATTATATTGTGCCGTTAATTGTCGTTTCGCAGTGTGTTAGAAACAAAGTTTATCGCGACAATGCTATTATTATTACGTCAATTACATTTGTTATTCATTTTTGAAGCTTAATAATGTTGTTAATTCATATTTATAAAACACTGTACGTAGCATATTCTATATAAACATTTTTAGCAATTTCATTATGTCGGTAAGATTTAATTTTACGACTGCTGAGTGTTTTTCATTTTCTTTCCTTCTACGATGTATATACTGTTCATTCGTGCTTTATCAAGTCGAGAATCAATTAGTCTTTCTTGATTTCTGACAATATTTGTCATCAATATATATATAATAAATCCGATTAAACAAGTACTTAATTATATTCAGTATAACGAACGAATGTAGTCGAAAAACTTTGATTAAAGTATACGTTACGGATTGTTGACAAGTATAATATATATACAAGTTATATTTTATATAGCGTCGGTCATATAAAATGTATGTTTTATTATAGTTCATTAATTCTAAAAACTATATTTAAGTACAAAATTGCTCTAGTAATTTGTTTAATATATTAACCATATATTTTCAATATATTTTTAATATATAGTCAATATATGAAGAAAGTGAATATCTTATATTGATCATATAATAAAATAATAGTTTCAAAATAATATAATGATAATAAATTAATATTATATTGAAAATATATTGAAAATATATTACTAATATTGAGTAATATATGAATGATATGTTGAAAATATATGGTTCATATATATTAATCAAATTACTAAGGTAATCTTTTGGTGAAGCGTATGTTGACCGCATATTTATATGTAATATAGTATACACGTATTCATCTTTTTTTACAGTTAAGAAAATATATATACAATATATATATTGTTTATTTAACATTAACGAACCAAATAATTTGTTAACTTAAAAAAATCTCGCTTGACTCAATAAATTGTTTTTTGTGTGTACAGTTACGAAACCTATACTCATAGTTGTTGAGCATGATTTTCCTGTCGACAGCGAATACAGTTATATCTAACACAAACAATTAAATGACATAATATTCGTTATCAGTTTAATTACGACTTTTTAATATGATTAAAGTGAAAAATGAATATTCATTTGGTTGACTTTAAATAAATCCAGTGGAATCTGTTCAACTCCATTTATATTTTATCTTGTGTAACAAATCCGATTTAACGTATCGCCTGTATTAGAGTCAAATTTTGATTTCTATTCAGTATTTAGATTTTGATTCAGATTGACTGGTGTCAATTTATTTTAATATGTAAGAAAAATGATTGTCACCATAGCTTCTCTGTTGCTATTTTATTTATAGGTGTAAAGATGGATTTAAAAAAAATATTTGTTGATATTTATGCGTATATTTGACCAAAAAATGTTGAATTGTTTATTTGTTTTAATTTTAATTGTAATGCTTTCTGTAAGTATTATATTATAACATAAGTCATAAATAATAATGTAATATATTCCATTTATTAAACGAGGTGTATACATTGCATATTAAAGATCATGAATAAATAACAAAATCAATAAATGTATAAAAAAAATGTTTCTCGTTGTATTGTTTAATTAATAATTTACAGTGATTACAAATATTAGTATTATTTTATGAACATGGGCACGTGTAATGTGTATATGAAGTTCTAAACGTGTATATTATATTATTGAAAATTAATGTTGATCAGTATATATATATATTATATTTTTTTGCTTTAAATCTAATAACTAATAAATCTTTAGTAATTGGAAAATGATCCACATTAATCAAAAGTTAATTAATCAGTTAATTATTAAACTATTTGTAAAAATATATATGGTAATTTTAAGTAAACGATATTTTAATAATATAACAATGCATTATTAATGGTTCTGTTAGTTAAATTTTATAGCATTATTATTAATACAAAAGGATTCATTTTACGCTAAAAATCATGAAACATGAAATTCAAATTTTAATTATCTTTATTTTCGTATATAATATATTCATTGAATTCGTAAGTCACAAAATCACGTCTATATATTTAATATTATTAAACATTTTATAAGTATCAAAAAATTTCTAATTTATATAATCATAATTATATGTGGCACAACAATTATATAATAATTAAAAAAATATAAATATCAAGATTTTCTATTAAATGAGCTTAATTTTTCTTTTATTATTTTTATAAATTTGTATTCAAATTATGAATTCAAATTCTGACTGCGTGATATTCTTAATTTGGTGTTGTTACTAAATATAAATTATATAAAATTTAGTATGAAAATTTAACACAGGACCAGATTATATTGTACATTATTATATAGACGCAAGATTTTCTGCTATATACTGTCAATTATTAATGAAAAGTTTAAATATCATACCTTAATAAGCTAATCTATAAATATATTATATTTTCGTATTATTGAATATATAATAATTAAATTATAAATATTCAAAATATTTATTTAACATTTCAATCGTCAGAGTAAATGACCACAAAGTAGAACTAAAACTTTGTTTAAAATTTTTAGTATTAATTGTAGTCAACGTTGTATAAAATTTCTAACTTAAAAGTGTCTATCGAAATTAAAAGAAATTGTTTCGTGTTTTTTTTTCCTGGCAACCACTGGCATGTCTCTGTAGTGGCTCTCCAACCGGAAAGTATGTCGCTATATCGACTTAATCCTACAAAGGTTTCTTTCAATGTCCAAAAATGCCGGCGGTCTAAAGGTTAAAACTAAATTTAGTGATACGTTATAATTGCGAAGTCATTTGTTTTATAAGGATGTTAACACCTTTCATAATATTTGAAAATTATTTATTATATTGACTGTTCAATTTATCTCTTTTGTAATAAGAATTGAGATTAAAATGCTGACATATATATATTAAAAATCACACACTTGTTCATGACAATTAAAGGATTTTCAAAGTGTATTCATATTGAATTAAATTTCCATACAATATTACTTATTTTCTTTTATAAATGATCAAATACGTGGGAAATATTGAACAAACAGAAGTTAATAACACGTCATAGTAAAATACAAAGTCTAAAATTACTTTTTGAAATTTATTTTGGTCATCAGTTTGTTCAATTTTATTTTAACTTCGCGAATGGCAATTTTTATTTAAAGTCGTACAATTACGTTTTTATGTATGTATACAATACAACTTTGAATTAACGTAATAGATGTATTAGTTTTCCTGTATATTAAACTGAACAAAATCAATATAATCGTGCACACTTGGCAAAGAACTATTCTCATATATTTATTACAAATTTTGAAAAAGAATTTAATGTGTAAATAGCGTGTGTCATCTTGGCTGTAAGATCTCAAATAAGTTATTTTATTGACTATAATTATAATGTTTGTAAAGTTAATCGTAATATCTGTATATAATCTGCGCGTTCATTCTGTAATATTATTACTAAAGGATTATTAATTTCATGAGAAAGATATTTCACAATGCAATATTAATCTATAGTAATCAGAATATTTTGGCATATATATAATGTGAAGCGCTTAAAAACAAAACTATAAATTTTATACAAAATTCGGTTTTGAAAAGAAAAATCCTGTATTTTTTTAAAACACGAGTAAATAACTGAACTACACGGATTTATCTGGTTTGTTCAAATATACATGTACCTGTCATTGATAAAAGTAAGGCCTACGGATAATTTAAATTTAACTTTGATATTAATTATCTTCGAATTGTCAATATACGTGTGTAATACAAATGCTTAATATAATTATGTACCATGGTGTACATGTAATTTCCTAATTTCACGAGATTAAATTACGTTATGAGATTTACATTATTGTTATTGTATTTTTACAAAATACACACATTGGGTATTAATCAAAGATTGAAGTTAATTGAATTTACAATATTCAAATAATTGTAATGTAAATTAAAATATAATTTATAAAACAATTGAAGATATTTTAAAAATTGACATTACATTTTATTATGTTTTATTTTTAATTTGCATTAATTATAAATTGAAAGTAAACTTGAATTAACTATTTTATTATAAATGCTTATTAACGGTATTAATTTCATTAAAAAATTATTCACATTGCGAACAATAATCTAAAATATTAATATGAATCGTATTTATATGTGAACCATGCAGCTGTTCACTAAAATTCCTATCTGGTATACCAAGTCTTGAAAGTATATAGTCAATGAAAAAGGAATACGTGATAAAATCACTGTTTGAAGTTTTTACTGTTAATCAGCGAATATTCCTGCAAAAGAGCAAGTCTGAAATAGCCGAATAAGACTTTAATTATTTGATGCAAATTAAGTTACTTCGATCTTTCCGAAAATATTCTGGACCAATGATATCGAACCACTAGTTATAGAACAAATTAAAATGCAAATCGAACTTTTAACCACTAAGTTCAGCGGAGAATATTTCTTGCAGATGAGAAATTTAGTTTAATCTAAAAATAAATGTTATCATGAATGAATTTGGTACAAACAAATTAAGAATGAATCATATACCTTTGGAATGTACATTCAAAAAACTAATTTTACTAATTTTAAATAATTACTACTGGACTAATGAATAAGAATAGAAAAAATATACAGAAATGTTTTCTCATAAAAGTTTATCATAATTGAGTTAATACATTAAATACAATACATACTGTGATATCGTTTAATATTTATTCATTTATACATTTTTATATTTTTATATTATTTTTATGTTTATTCTTTGTTTATTATCTTGAATAGTAAAATGTTTAAGATTTTCATTTTCATTGTATCAAAGGTTTAACGGAGATGCATCTGCAATTACACACACGAATTCAATACAGTATTATACTATATTTTATATTTCCAACTTTATGTTTATATTAAATTTTTTATTTATTAGAAAATTATTTTTGCGTATGTGCTTAAGCTCTTGATCTTAGGTAGTACGTATATATATATTTTGATATACAATAAATATTTTTATATATAAGATTATATATATATTTCTTTCAATAAAATGAAAATATCACACATAATAAATTCGTTGCGCTTATAAGTATTAAATTAGATTATGTGTTATATTTATCAAAAATTAATTACGTAATAAATATATATTTTTCATATAAAACATAAAAAAGTTTATGTAAAAATTTGTTATAATAATTGATATATACATATATATATATAAGCATAAACGATATATACAGAAATACCATCTAGAAATATGTATTTTCAGGCACCAGCTAAGTTTTTAAGAATTCTCTTGACCGTTCATTCAATAGTTTATTTGTTAAAAATATAAAATCTATGTTTACCTTCGAGAATCGTCATTTTTAATAATAAAAATAAAGAAATATATATCTGCCAGATACACCTAAAAAATCATTATAGGGTATATATGTAACTCAAGGATTGAGTTGATAAAAATAGAGTTGAATTAAATAAATTTAACTTGAAGAAAATAAAACTTAAGAGTGAAATTTACTGAATTTATAGCAAGAATATTAGAGTATTAATACGACTGAATTGATTATTTAATGAAATTATAAAATTAGATTATATCAAACCAAATATAGAGTTAGACGTAAACACTTCAAAAGTAGGTAGATTCAAGTATATTTTTCTCAAGTGCGATATGTATTTATAATAATTATAATTCAAACTTCACTATAAAAGAAAAAAAAACTTATTCTTTCACAATTTAAATTTCTTTGTAAAAATGATAGTAAAAATGTATCATAAAAATAATACTTTCACTTTGTTTATGCTACATTTTTACTATAAATTGTAGGACAAATTTTACAAATTGAAATATTTGAAAGTGTAAGTCTAATTTTCTATATTTTGTAGTAAAATGTCATAAATATGTTTCCCTGTGTATAAAAACATGTTTTTATTAAATCCAGCTTATTGCAATTTTGAAATAAGGATATAGCCATAAAGAAAATCAAAGATGTCCAATTTTTTTTTAATACATGCAATGGACACACAGGAGATGAGAAAATACTATCTTATTATTATTTTAAACAAACATGTTTAACATACTACCAGAACATTGTCTAAAACCTATTATTTTTCAAATAAAACTAATTATAATTAAATAATTGATGATAATAATTTAATATATACAAAACATGCATTTATGTTTAATTATAGTTTATTTCGCCAATTAAAATGTTAAAAAATAATGTAATGAATAAATCCAACTAAAATTAAGCGTAATATATTTTTACATCATTTCCGTCAATATATATATATATACATAATTCATCAAATGCGAATTATTTATTTTTACGAACAGAATTGTTATAAACTGTTATAAATAAGACCGAATTATTATGAATTTGAATTATTATAGAATGATTTTAAAGTAGTTATAATAAGAATTCGGGAGTCTGCAATACAATTCAATTCTCTTTCGCTATAATATTATATAGATCTGCAACTATACCTCTTTGTGTTTATTCAGAAATAATGCAAGACATTTCGCAAAGAATCTATTCCTGTATATATATATATATATATGTATTTCCTAAAATACCTGTATTTTAGATCAGATCTGATCTTAAGAAAATTTGTTATTAACAAAAGTCTTGGATTAATTTTTTAATATATTATTTAACAAACAGTATATCCATTATTTCATAACGTTACATTTATATTAGCATTATATTGTGCACGTTTTGTTAATTTCATTACACTGCAACGATCTGTAAATATTGCGCACTACAAATTATGAACTTAATAATAATAAAGTTAAGTAAATAGTAAATTTATGGACTAACATGACAATTAATTATTAATACATAAAAGGAAGTGCGCTGGTAATTCATTGATTCATTTAAATTAATCAATTAAAATGGGCTGTTAATACATATATATATATATTATAATTTTATGTTTTTCAGTTTATATACCGTAGTATCAAACTCGAAGTTTCATAATTCATGTGTTTTATGAACAACTAAAAATACTCAGTGCAACGCCTTTAAAGTATATTGTGTAGCAACAAGTTTTGAACGTGCATTTCTATTAAGCTAAGTTTAATATAAATTATGAGATGTTAAAACAAGAAACTTAATTTGCATCTAGTATGCAACGATGAGAAGATTAAATTTATGCTTTGAATACAAGGTGTTTTGAGAACCATAATCTGCTTACTTAAATTCGGAACTATTTTTATTTTGAAATAATTTGCATGCAATTCAATAATTTGAACAGCATGTATTTATATATAAAAAAGTATAATTATAATTACTAAATAATATTCATTTTTAAAAGATGCTAAATTGTTTCTGTGCCATGAAGATAATAAATAATTAAGTATATGTATATATGACATAATTTTGCTTAATTTATTAAATATATATTTGTGAATTATTTTCATTATGTTGATGTATTAAATGTTTATAATCATATATATATGTATATTAAGAATTATAATATTAGTATCAAAATATATACATTTTTATGTAAATAAGTTTATTTGATTTATAATTAAATGTTCATTAATTTATATTATACCAATATTAAATATTTCAGGATCTCAACATAATTTAAAACTGTATAAACAATTTTTCGTTCAAAGATATAATCAATTCAACGTTGAAATATTGAAATAATACGAAAATGATAATGGTTTTCTGTCTTCGTTTTTCCATCACGGAAGGAAGTCTTTTGAATCGTGACTTCTATTGAGAGTTTATTGTCTGATATTCTGTATGGTACATGTAAATTTCTGATAAATTTATTAACTTTTAATTCTTATTTTTTTAGATGTAAATATACCCTTGTAATTATTTTACGAGGATCTGACATCAGGATTTGTACATCAAAATCTGGTATAATTTTTAAATATATCAAAAAAAACATAAAATACAAAACTAACAGTTAAAATAATAATTAATAACTAAATATATATAAACTAATATATATATATAATCATGTCAGCCGGTGCTTAATGATGGGACCCGCCACTTTCGGGCTCCATAACTACGGGTGTGCAAAATTGTTTTTTCGTAGAAAATATGGCTGAGCGCATCGGGCGGCCTTCGGCCACCCTCACAAGGGAATGCGGGGGGGCTGCGCCC
>JABFQC010006880.1:0-10465 GCA_022817085.1 Psilanteris sp. ZL-2020
AGGTAGTAAGTGAGATGATATGGTAAAAGATTGTGGGTAGATGTTATTTTTTTAATTTTTTATTAATATTTATTTTAAATAAATATTAATTTTTTTTTTTTTTTTTTTTTTTTTTTTTTTTATAGATAATAGAAAAATTTGAATTCAAATAATTTATGGTATATTTTAGTAATTTATATTTTTTGTTTAATGAAATTATTTGATGCTAATTAATTAATAAAACTTTTGTTTGCATAATAATAATTTGACAGAATATTCAAAAAATTAATTTTACACTGAAGTATATTCAAAATATAAGTTTTTATAATGTGCCCATTTGTCATATTTAAAAGTATCATGTGCGCTAGATTTTAAAAATAAAAATCACGGAATCTTTTGGTAGATGTTAATTACGAATTCCATATAAATAATTAAGCAGTGTATCTAAAAGTAAAGTTTAATATAGACTGGTTTAGTTATTTCTTGTAAATGAGTTAATAGATAATGCGTAAGAATAATATTGTTATGGACGTGAAAAGTATATCTGAGTGTACAGTTAAGTTAAAATTCAAATCATATAAAACATATGTTACAATTGAATTTCACAATTTTATTTGCATTTTTACATAAATGTTTATCAGGTTAGAACAAGAGTTAAAGAGTATCGTCATGTTTAAAGCTAATTATGCAAATATGAAACATAGTTTTAGTTTAAAAAAAATAAATAATTACACGTTTAAAAATATTTTGCGTTAATTTGTAATAGACGACTTCCATTGTGGAAATATAGGATAATATTTGGATGAATTAAAACTTTATAAATATGCTATTGCAGCTACAAAAATCTGTTAAAATTCTCATCTAAACTATATATAACAGATTGTCATTCATATCAGTTATATTACAAGTGAAACATTATACATACACGCTTACAAATTGTTCCACAACTTAAATAATTTGTTCTTAATTCTAAACAAACAATTGTTACACTTAAAAATATAATCAAGTTAAAATTCAAATGAGAAATTTTAACAGACGAAAATCGATTCTTAAAAAGTCTATGGACACGTATATTTCCACAAATGTTTAGGTTTTGTTAAAACTAAATTGGATGTTTCTGCGTGTGCAGACAATCAAATCAGATTAAAATTATATCAAAAAATTATGAAATTTGTAACGTGTGTCATTGCATTAAACTGTATGTTACATTGTACATCGTATATTTTCAGTAGATTCACATGAAGGTAATGCGATGTTGTTGCGATGATAACACTACACGGCACAAGCTCACAAACTATCCATTCGTTCTTCAATTGAAATACAATTTCGATTTTTGAAAAAACTATTGCACCGCGTTTTATGCATGCGTTATGCATATATACTATATATATTAGCATATACTCTTCATTCATCCACACTAATATATTTTCATATATATATATATATATATATATATATATAATATGCATAATATATATATATATATATATATATATATATATATATATAATATATATAATATATACACACGTACATAATAATCATATATTTTTATGTACAAATGTTTTTCGTATTTTTTTCGGGTATACAACTATACAATGTTAGTCGTATATATTTGTAATAGTTTCTGTATAGAATTCACTCTCAACATATTTATAGTTCCCACAGATTTAACACAAGTTTTCTTATCCTCCGTATCGGCTTTCGGCTGTTCCGTCAGCAGCGAAGCACATCGTATTCACGTGATTTCCGAGCTTTCTCTGGCCCGGCTATCTTCGTTTCACTGCAATTGCGGAAAATATGTGTTAGATTGTTAGTGCTTACAAAACAACAACAGTAATATTGGCAGCCACAGGATTGAATCAAGGAAAGATTTTTTTGATACTAATTGGCACAAAACTCGCAGAGATAATTTACGCTCGTTCAAATTAATACGCTACTTTCAAATGTGTCTAAATTTGTTAAAGAAGTCAACTTTAATTAATTATCAGTCTGCATATATTTATTATTATTATTATTATTATTTATTATTCATAAAATTGTATAACCATGGAGAAGGAAATAATAGAGAACATTATAATGACACGTTTAGAGAAGGTTAATATGCAGTTTAGTACACGTTAAGCGTAATAAACGTTACTTTAACCTTCCACAACCGATAATATCACGTTCTCTATGGATATTTATAAAGCTGACGACTATAACGCTACAAATTTTTGTATATTATACTTTCTATAATTGCAAATTATCGTTAATCTTTCATGCTTACTGGCGTAAATTAATATTATAAATGTCTAATACAAATCAAAACTTTGGATGAAAAATGTACAAACTATTGTGTAAAATAGGTAAACTGACAAAATAATCGTACAGATTTTACCAGACGAGATTATAATAAACGTGGGATGAACATACTAAAATGTATAAAGAAACGTTCAACGAGATTATTACTACAAAAAATGTATAGTTCTTGTTAATATATTCATCTATTATCACAATTATAAAATATGGTTAAAAGTGAAACTAACAGACATTTACAGTTAATACAACTGAAATTTCATTTTCATAAACCAAATGAAATCTGCTGTGTCAATTTCGGTTGTTTTAACCGTACAATTTTTCTCTCCGTGTAAATTTCAAAAGACTTTTAAACCTGCGCATTTTTGTATATTTATTATACGTTTATTATCCAGCTTGGTCAAGTTTGTAGGATTATTTTTATAAAATATAATTTACAATCAGTGGATTATTTTGTTATTATATATATACATTGAAAAAAAGATTGTCTAATTTATTCAATCTTTGTCTCATTTATGAAATGTTGACAACCTAATAAGTTAATTTAAAATTAAAGGTTGCAAAAGTTAGTCAGGCTATAAAGATTTCAAATGAATATATATATCCCTTATATTAATATCTTAATTTAATACATAACATATTATTTAAGAATATAGGTTTTATGTTTTATAATAATATTTATATAATATTTAAATAACCATGTAATAATAAGCATTACAAGTCACAAATTTATTGCCAATTATTTAAATATTTATATATTCACCATAAAATATTTCAAACAATAATTTTTGTTCTATGCAGTATATTTACATTTTTTAACTACTATCCAATTGCTTGCAATTAAATCTTAATTATAGTGCAAAATGCAACACGATCTAAAATATTCAGCAATAAAACGAATACAAATTAGTTCCTTAATAGAAAAGAATATCGTGTAATATTACAAAATTCACAATAAGTATTCCAGGTTATATCATATAAGATATTTTAAGATATTACAATATAATCTGAATTTTTATTGCAATATTGTATAAACTTCAAATGTCCACGTTATTATTACGATATTATAGTTTAATTTCTTAATACTTATTTTTAATTTAAAATTCTTATCATTTATTGATGTACATTTATCATCTCGCATACATTCTTTGGACATTATATTAGTATATTATTTCCAGTGGACATTCGACGTTTCTGTCTTATACTAGTGATTTTTCCGATAATCTATGATATCCTGAGTTTTCATCATTATTGCGTTGATGAAATAAAATATCTCAGAAATGATGTTCTCTTCTATTACAGACTTTTTTTTAATAGACTGCATATCATAATGTGACTTTAAATATTATGATGCAATTATATAAAATATATACAGTTCATATGAAATAGTAAATAAATTAAATTCATGCTTAGTTAATAAATTATAATATTATAAATATTACTGGTTGTCATTTTTAGCATTAATGTAATATATTTTTAAAAACATCAAAGGTCTAAAAGGAAATTGTATCTAATAAATACTTTAATTTTAATTATATATATTAAATTAAATTGTAAAGTACCGTTGATTATATAGTAAGACATTCTTCTAAATTTAAGATTTTTTTAGAAGTTTTCTAAAGGGAATTTATACTTTATTTTTATTTTCATTTTTATCTGTGAGATATTATTTTATAATAACATGTTTTTTTTTTCATTAAAAGTGAAATGGTTGATGTAATTATGAAAATACGTTTTATTACTTTAAAAATGAATATCATCACTGCGAGTTTAAAATGTTTCAATACTGATTTTTATTGATAACTGAAATAATACAATTGCATGCATTAGTATTGTTATTGAATTGAATTTAACATTTTTTATCTTTAATTCAAGCTATGAACTATTAAATTAAATTTAATCATTGCAATTAAAACAATTTAATAACAAATTTTAAAATGTGTATGGATAATACATTGCTACTAAGAATTACACATAAATTTTCAATATGATACACAGACCGTTATTTTTTTATTTAAATATTCATATATTTTTATTTTTTTCTGATTGAATTTTTATATTTATTTCTTTTCTTATTTTTAATATTTGTATAACACTGTTTATAGCAATATATGTATATGCCTATAGTATTCATTAATTTAGTAATTAATTAATTAAATTTCAAAACATTGTACAAATAATGCACTAAGAAAATTGCATTGTACAATTTGGATATTAAAACATTGTGCGTGTTAATTGGTTGATGCAAGTAAATTTAATAATATGATTAGTTACAGGAAGGTTACTGTATTAAATAATAAAGGATATACCATATAGTTTCAGTTACAATATTATTTTCTCAGTACATTAAATATATTTTATTAAATAAAGAACTTGTGATTTATGACATATACCTTGTGTTTTAAATAATTATTTTTATTAAAATTAGGGTATTATACATGTGTTAAATTTAATTTATCAGTTATAAATGAACAAATATGAATATAATGTATTAACGTTTTTAATGTTATAATAAATTAAATTTCTTGCTTAAATCCGTTATATGTACAACATATTATATACACCTGTATTCAATCATCATGCATCTACTTTTAATGTATCGTACTGTATAAAATAATCTAATTTTATAAATTCAAATTGAGTTTCAATATTAAGTATACTTTGGTAAAAAGCATAATTTGTCCTAAAAACTCAATTTGAATTGTTATATTTGTATGCTTGAAATGTTTCGATGTAGATTTAAATATAATTTAAATAAAAACATATTATTAAGTATTAAGTGTTAATATTATTAATTTAATATAATTAATAATTACATATTTATTTAAGGAATGATAAGCTTAAATTGCTACTTACATTATTAAAATTTTTATTACAAATGGGAGTATTTTAGTTCGTTTAAATGGTTGATTAAAAATATGAAACCGACAATGAAAGAAAAATATAGATACAATTCAAATATTGAAAAGAATAAAAACACTGATCAACATCTAAACATATTGTAGAAACGTTTAAAAATGTTTCGAAGCTTTCACGTATAATAATTAAATAATTATATTATTTTACAAGTCAATAACTATTGTTCATTGATTATTGCAACGGATTATAGTAATTATGAAAATCTGTACTCTAATGACAATTTCATTTGCCTCACTTTTTGTATAGTCTTAACTTAAACCTTTAAAAGTGCAGAAATTACATGTGCTTGTTAATAATTTAAAATCAATCACAAACCTATCGGTTAGGAAGTAAATAACGTGAAAGCTTAATCAATGGTAACTAACGATTTGAATTGATGATGCTTTTTCTGAGTGCATACCTAAACTATTTGGCGCTCCAGGTGCATGGCGGCTACATCTATAGCTAAAGTCAACATACAGACTATAGTTCATCTGATATGCTGTACGTGATATGCGATGTGCTAAAATGGCATTTCGAAGGAACAAACAATTATTTGTCCCGTTTGCATAATTTTTACGCTTCGCTGTTTATCCCATTCGCATGACCTTTTTTGTAATCGTTATGATTACAACTCATACAACTCGATGATAAAAGTCTAATTTGTAATTATCATCATATATTTAAAATGAGCATCTACTTCCAAATAAAAACTCAATCAAATTAATCAAATAGTAGCAATGATATTTATATTCGCATATATATACATTTATGTTGTATTAATAAATGTATATATATACATATAATTAATCATACATAAGAAAAACTATAAGCTAAATAACAATTCGACATAAACACCGGATTCTAAATAAAATAGTTGCCAGAGTTTTTTTAATTGAATTCTTGATGAAATTGAAAAGTACTAAAGCATGCGTTTTAGTGAAATTGATGTGATGTAAGGATATTGGTAAATAAACTGCGACAGATCATCGCAGCTTTACAATTTCAAGGATTCAAGTGAGGCTGCTGAGGATCGGCGCGATACACCAAGGGAAGGTGGCACACTGACCAGGGATGAAGTGCCATAAAGCTTGTACCACCCGAACACCATTTCATTAAGGTTCAGTTTATCCAACAGAATTTGGGCTACACCCATGAAAACTTTTCTACCTTCTAAACGGCCGTAGTCACCCCACACTGTCACCTGCAAATATGCAAACGCAATTATATATATATATATTACATATATATTATGTATGCAAAGTTATCGATTTTCATTCTTTACACACATAATAATACTTTTAATACAGATTTTAATGAACAAATACATGCAAATTAAGTATACTGCTTAATTGGTTTTATTCAATTATTAATTTCAAACAGTTAATTAATATATTATTTTTGCGCCGTAAAGCATGCAAAGAATTACAATGTTAATTAAGCTTACTTGCAAAATGCACCCTTTGAAGTTTTCTCGAAAAGTTAAATTTTGTTGAAAGAGTGGTTGCAGTGTTTTCCGGGCCGGAGAAGTTTTTGCTTTCGCTATGCACTTCTTGCCATTTACCAAGTAGACTTTAACGAAGGGTGCTATCAGTTAAAATAATAAATGATTGTCCAGTTTAGTTTATACTGAAACTAATAACTGTTAATAGCGCTTAAGATACAACATTCAAAAAGCGTACAAACCTGGTATCGTTTTGCTGCCTTTTTTGGACTGCAAATCTTTAGCGCGTACCACTTCGATTTCGAGCTGACCTTTGTTGAACCTCAATGTGAGCTGAATATCCCCAACCGAAGGTGAGCCCAAAACTTGTCTTCCTACTAGCTGACCAGGTCCAAGGCCTTCAATAAAGTCACTGAGATTTCCACTTTCGCCTGCCACGCGCAAACTGGGAGACCAACTATATTTTTTCATATAAAAATACCAATTTAATATGATCGCATTGTACACCGTAGCCAGTAACACAACAAAAAAATAAACACATAAGAATAATATAGTGATACTACGGTTAATTTAGGGAGCCATATTACTGACATTCTGATGGTGAAATTTATATACTGGGGTAACAAGATATTTCGAATCTATATACATTAGTATGTATATAATTAATTTGTTACAGTCATTTATACTTTTCACTTTACAAATTAAGCTTTATTAAATACTAATTGTGTGTTCTTTATTATTCATTGTCATTAAAAGCCTTGCATCTATTACTGCGGAATTCATATATATATACAATATTCAACAAATTATTAAACAATTAAATTTATTCGTTTACAAATTATACTATTTTCTTTTCATTCGATCTTTTTTTCTTCTTTCAATATTCCTACAGTTTTGTGATTCTAACAATTTCGGAATTTCATTATGAATATATTATAGTTTTATAATTATAATATAATTTTCACATTTTCTGGATTAACATGTATTTCGTTACGAATGAAAACGAAAATAATTTTTTACCAAATTCAAACGGAAGAATTATAAAATCAAATAACTAAACATTGTTTTGTATTTAAACCACGTATTATTCTATGTATATTATTTTATATTCATAAATTTGTATTTATAAGAGAAATCTCTCTTGGTATAATATGAGCTGGTTGAGTAAACGTATACAAATTTGTGCATAGCATTTAAGGAAAATATACATACAAAACATAAGTTTTATTTCCATTTAATGAAATATTTTTATCATATTTTGTTAATTTCGCATAATATAACAATAAAAATGTAATTCGCAGTAAGACGTTTAATAACATTTTTCACAATTAGTATTTATAACTTGTTTTATAACATAGAATATTCATAAGGGTACCATATATAGTATACATTTTTTACAAAGTTGGATAAAAATTGTACTTCTAACAAGGGAACACCTTTAACGTGTGTGAATGTACATGATAATAACAGAGGGTATATTTTATATTGCATTATAGCGATTTAATTTTGTTACGTGTAGAATTAATGATAAAAAAGACAGAATTGTGACAATTTGATGTCTTCGACGAAAGCTGAGGAACGAAGAGAATATATTCTCATTCAATTTAGAGCAAGAAGAACAGGTGTTGAAGAGTTTGAGCGTATTTGTGAGAGTAAAAGTATGGGCATTAAGTGTTCATAAAAATACTCATTTCATATTCCATTCATGCAAATTCATGTAAATACAAAGTGCATTTAATACTGTACAATTAATATTTTTTATACGAAGACATATATATATATATATTTATAGTTTCAATAACTAATTAATAATTGAAAAAAAAAGTTTTTGCGATAAAACTGGTTACAGTAGCCGCGCCAGCATAATGCAAATTGATATATAATCACTATTGACGGTTCAGATTATTTTTGAATAAAGTTTTAAAAACGATATTTTAACGTTTAAAATTCAGAGTAACATTTTAAAACTAGATTAACATTAATGACAAAATTTCGTTAAAACTAATACCTCTCAGTTTATGCGTTTTAATATATTATTAATTTGATATATTAACATAATTAAATATTAAATAAATTCTCTTTTTTTCATTTTCTGTTAATAAAAATGTTGATATTGGCATTATTTTACAATATCGTTTAGTGTTATATTATAGTTATGTACTGTAAGTCGTGTGGCTAACAAAATAAAGTACAGTATTTTTTCAAATATAAATTTTGTATGCGTATATTGTGCCAAAACATTCTTAACAAGTGCATGCTTTAATTACAACGAATGCAAACTAGAAAATAGAATCCACTGACCAAGCAACTAGCGTTTTTAAAAATATTGGTGTCATATAAAAATTGCGTGGTATCACTATAGTGCAATGTGGGCAATATTGGTTAAGCATTAAGCCAAAACTACAGTCATATTTTTCTATACATAATATTCAGACGTATATACAAACGTATTTGGTTCATAATGAATTTGTCGGAAAATGAAGGGAAGTTTGAAGGACAATTTAAGGGGCATCAAATTTTTATAAATGGTTGCATAATAGAGTATAAATACAATATAATTAGTGATATAATTGCAATTATATATCACAAGAGAAGAAAAAATCTTATGTTAAAATTGAAATCAAAATGAGAGATATTTTATTCCAAGAAAATAAATCTAAATATCTTGCATCCAAAAGACGATTGGCAAATGGGTTTTAATTATTTTGAAGTATCTTGATGATCGTAACATTAAGACTTTTCAGACACTGATTTTAAAGGCTGGTATTGTAAAGAAGTAATATATAAAATACAATACTCTTGATTTATTCTAGGACAAATATATATTATTAATAATTATAACTACTTCTTCTAATACAAACAGAAGGCAATTTATCAATTATTTACAAAATAAACGTAAGGTGTAATATTCAAGCATACTTTGGAATTCATAAAAATAAAAGTATTACATTTTTTCATGAATAAAATTAATTGATAATTATCATACACGCTTACTTTTGATCATTCTAAAATGAACGTAATTCTTATTCATAAAATGCAGTATACACAAAATACCTGTTTTATTTGTAAGGAGCAGACAGCGAAGAAATGATAAAATTAGTAGTAATTCGTTGATATATATAGACACGACATGAAATATATATTTCAAGGATACATATATACACGGAAGAGGATTAACTGTTAATTTTATGCATATCTGTAATCACGTACTTATAGTACACTATACATACAGGTAACGTTATTTTCAGTTAATAAAAATATTTCTACAATTTGATCACCTCGTAAAATAAATGACTCTCCTGTTGTGACTATTAATAAAACAATAAGAACGACTAAATAACTTGCATCTTAATCTTTATTACCGTTATAAAACAATGAAATATCATCGAAACGTGATTAAAAAGAAGACAGTTATCAGAGATTGACAATTAGTTTCACGTTTCTATACAATCTATATTAAAACTCTTGTTGCTTATAATGTTCAAAATCGTAAGAAAACAATTCAGTTCCTACGCTCTGATCCGTGACTTATAGATCCTACTGATTCATTTATCCATTTTCTTTATATAAATAAAAAAAGTAAAAAAAAAAAAAAAAAAAATTGAAAAAAAAAAAAATAAAAACAATAAAATAAAAAATAAAATAAATATAAAAAATAAAAATAAATAAAAAACAGTTTTATTCTTTGTATGCAGTTTCGTGGGTAAAAATTTACGGAATCTTTGTGTTGTAGAGAGGTTCAAACCGTTAAAATAAGAATTAATAACTTGTACCAAAGTCATCTTAAACAATAAAGACAAAATTATATGTAAAACAACCACATATAACACCCACACCGGGATACTT
>JABFQC010006881.1:0-10464 GCA_022817085.1 Psilanteris sp. ZL-2020
TAGATGTGACTATTTGAGTCATTAAAATGCTAATAAAACGTGTTTTTGATCAATCCTAAGAAAATTATGTGAATTTGGATTTTGGCCATTTTCCGTAAAATGGACATAAATCTACATATTTATGTCTGAAATACCTTTATTGTGACTGAAAATACCATATTATTACTTGAAATTCAACTGATTTACACCGCGGAAGCAATTCGTGTGGATTTGAAAAAAATCAATTTTTGGCCATTTTCGACATAATCCACGACTATACCCCTTCACAAAAATTGAATTTTCGTCAAAAAATCAATGTTACCAAAGTCGTTTAGAATTACTCCACGTGAATAGATGTGACTATTTGAGTCATTAAAATGCTAATAAAACGTGTTTTTGATCAATCCTAAGAAAATTATGTGAATTTGGATTTTGGCCATTTTCCGTAAAATGGACATAAATCTACATATTTATGTCTCAAATACCTTTATAGTGACTGAAAATACCATATTATTACTTGAAATTCAACTGATTTAGACCACAAAAGCATTTCGTGTCGATTTGAATAAAAATCAATTTTTGGCCATTTTCGACAAAAAATCAATGTTAGCAAAGTCATTTAAAAGTACTCCACGTCAATAGATGTGACCATTTGAGTCATTAAAATGCTAATAAAACGTGTTCTTGATCAATCCTAAGAAAATTATGTGAATTTGAATTTTGGCCATTTTCCGTAAATTGGACAATAATGTACATATTTATGTCTAAAATACCTTTATAGGGACTGAAAATATCATGTTATATTAAAATGTATGTTCTATATATTTTTTATCGAATGGTATTCTTGGATCACGCCCCTGAAATTCCGCATTCAGCACATTTTTCACTATTGCTACTTACTGCCAAAATTGGATATGGATATATATATATTATAAATATATGTATAGAAAATTAAACTACATACATGCATCATTGTATTAATTTTCTATAAGTGGTAATAAAATTTAATACATTTATGACTCGATAAATTTATGGCATAATTTCAATCTGCATTTATTAAATTTTGAATACGTTGTAATAAAGTAATTCAGTTTTCAAATATGTTATATAAATTTATAAATATTATATATAAAACATTCTGTTGTAATAAATAATAAAAAATAAAATATTTTGTTAGTAAAAGTAATGTATAAATTAATAATATACATAAAAGGCATTTGAAACACGTTATTATACATATACTCCGAAAAATTATGTAGTTTATTCAGCTTTTGATATGATTATTTTATATATGTAGAATATTTTATGAAATAAAATATATATATAACGAGCTTATATTATGCTGAAAATTTTACATGAACTAAATGTGTTTATTTTTTTCATATATTAAATAATTTATATACTGTATTATATACACAATTTTAAAAGTAAAATGAATGCAGTTAAAACACTAAAAAATGGAATTTCTTTACAAACATTCATTGATATCTCTCCTCCAAAAACAAAATTTATTTAAAATATTAAATATTATATTTGTACATATTATGATATATAATTAGCCCTAAACAATAATTAACCTTTTATTTATTTATTACTTATTATTATATTACAATGATTGTACATATCGTGAACAATGTTTGAAATATAAAATGCAGCAATTCTATTCTTGAAATAGAAATGATATCTATTAAATTATGGTTATAATGTTCATCATTGTAATAATGAAATCATTTTATTGCGACTAGGAGAACAACACTCATTAAAAGAATTTTTTTTTAATTTTTAATGGTGGCTGCAAGTTTTAACTTGTTTCTAATATTACTAAAGACGCGTTAACAATTTATAATAATACTATATATAATATAGAAAGCATTATTTCAATTAGAATATTATTCTCCTATGCATAAAGCATATATATTGTACAATACTATTAAATAAATTTTTAATTTAATTATAAATAAATGAATGCTTAATCTTACCTATTTAATTATTGAATTATGATATCACAATTAGAGTTGATAATTAAGAAAAATTTTGTTTATATAATAATTTGGAAGATTATATATATATAAATATAAAGTCTGTCGACATTTTATAGATAATTATGACGTTGGATAAATATGCAAGGGTATAAAGCATCTTTGTAAAATATTAAGCCCTTCGTTTTTTACTTTAAAAACCTTTCATATCTTTCATTTTCTTTTATATATTTGAACAACTATTGTTTTACTTTGGCAGATGAATATAGACGATATTATATCACTTTCAACATTAAACCTAAATTTAAATAAGTTTTAAGCGTAAAACTATTCATTAATCAAATAAAAAAAATTATATTTATAATAAAATTATATTTATTGGCTTATTTGTAACCATTTTTAGAAGTTCTCATAAAATTGGTAAAACTTTGATAAAACCTCTATATTGTATTTCAAACATTATCGTTATTCTTATGATGAAAATGTTATTGATACAATTTATTTTTGTAAAGTTAACTATATTATGTTACTTGTTTTTAATTATTTTGTTTACATTACGGAATTAGAATTTCATGTTATTTATTCAATTGCTTTGAATAAACTACTGCTGCCTGGTGTACTTTATGCAAATTTGTATTCATTATAAAAATTATTCTAAATATATTATGAAATATATTTAAAATCAATACAAAATGGCTGTTACATTTACTATATAAAATATATTATTAACATATTATATTGCAGTTTTATATTGTATAATCATTCAAAATAATAACTATTCTTGATACGTTATTATAATATAATGAAAGTTTATTAAATAAATCTAAAATTTACAGAATAATTTATTACGTAAGCTATCGCTTTAGAGTACAACAATTAAGTATGAAATTCTTATGCCTAACAAACATATGTTTAAATATTATATCTTTTCAATTACATAATCATAACTAAAATTTTGTTAACAATAACATGTATATTTATGTGAATACATATATCATTACATATTTAAACTATATAGGTATATTAAAAATCTTTGTTTGCATCTTTGATTAAATTTATATATTTTTTCATAAATGTTGTTGTTCATTAATTTATAATACATAAATAAAAGTTAATATTATCAAAAATATTTTACATACAAATTTGTGTGAGAAAATTTATATTTAGACGAAAAAGGCAATATTCAGCTACCTGTTTCTGGTGCAAATGAAACAGTTGGTTTTGGGTTTGTCCCCAAGCGCGCTCCTTCAAAATCTAACAACCCTGTACATTTATCGAAAGTCTTAGTATCATATTTTAAGAGTGTCCTCCAATGCAACATGAAACACAGGAAATAAGCAATCTTCCTACCCTCAACCGCAACAACAATAATATGTAATATTATTATTACGTACAATTAAATTATATGATGATAAAGAAATTAATCTACGTCAACATAATTAAACAGTTACATTTAAATTATACTTAGAACTAGCAGTTTTACACATTTATTATTTTCATTTTATCCATGATCATATTATGATCATTTTATTGAAAGTAAAATTAATATACGAAAAATTAAAAAATGGATATTTTACAAAAGTTGTAATTGTATTCAATTATAATTATTGCTTTCGTGGTCACGCGTGATGCCATTCATTCATATTTTTCTTTGATTCTAGTTTGTATAACGAAGTTATGATATGTTAATAGATGCAAAATCTGTTAGAAAGTAAACAGCTTTCGAAATAATAGGTAACTAAATGTCACGTTGCACACAGCTCTTTTACAGACTAATTAACGTTTTATGTCAATAATTGAATTGTCGTTCCATTGGAAATCCGCCTATATGGAGTTGAGAGTCTTATTGATTAAATGCACTATGCGTATTGATCGTAGTTATTATTATATAAGCACTTATTTAAAACAATAATTTAATAACAAATGTTTGAATTGACAATGCTAATATTTGTATTACAGATAGAAAATATTCAATCATCCATATTATACATTAGAATAGCAACTTTCATCTATACATTTACTTAAAGAGATTTTCTATTTCCTCATCTAAGTGTTCATAAAAATTAATTAATGTATAATAACAAAATATTTTAAATCGTACCTTAAAAGGAATAAGACAATCTAAAAATTTATTTTTTGTAAATATGAAAAACATTTTTAGTTTCATCAGTTTTAAACAATTATGCTTGAGCTTAATTAAAATAAGTTTTCTTATGTACCTTTATCTATTTTATCTTTTTTAATACCTTTATATATGATATCTATTCATTCACAAATATAAAATTTAATAGATTTATGTTATATACTAAACAATTTGTCCGTATTAATTAATATTATTCTTTAAAACATTACTCTGGGTATAAGATCTATTTAACCTATTACCGGCGTTGCAATCAAAAAACCTATAAAACGCCTTTTCGCTTAATATGTGTGTCTGACCAATGGAAGCACGGAAAAGTCACGTGATGCAGAGTTGCTTTCCAATGTTGGCAGCAATCACTACTGAGAAAACCCACCGTTTATTGGTGCAAATTCTTATAGTGGCACAATCCTTAGGTCTGGTCATCGTGCTCTTTGGGAATGGGTTATACCGGTTATAATATACATTTTAGGGTATACATTATATTTTATTTTTCTATTGCAAAGTAAACTGCTTACTGTTTCGACCATAATATGTGTGTATATGAAGAGCAATAATAAAATATAATAAAATTACGTTTTAAAAATAAGTTAAGTTACTTTGTTACGAACTGCGTTTATTTTAAATCTATTATGTGATATTGTTATTGTTTTGAAATAAAAATATTCACTGCAATAATACACGAACGAATTCCAAATAACAGTTTTAATTTTATTATTTATATAATAATAAAAGACGCTGTTTGAAGTCACGCACGTAACATGATCACATCACAGCGTCGAACATTTCTTTCTCATAAGTAGATAATTTTGAAGATTTAAGCATATAAGCAACGACTTCATATAGATCATAGTGGAATTATAGTAAGGTGACGCATTGCACACGATGATATGGTCACATGACATTTTTCAACCAATAAAAAACTGTCTCACTATCACCATACAGTATTGTGCGTTTTAGGTACAGTTTTGAATTAGTTGTTACTGCATATCAAATTTAATGCGTCACCATTATACTTCTACTATAATTATATATACTTATGACAAACGTAAAAATCTCCACAAAGAACTAATACTTAGATTATTATATTATCTGCGATAATTTATAATTAAGTTGGTTGGTTTATTTATGAATACAATATGTGTATGTTAAGATTTGTATAATAATAAATAAAATATATAATAAGCACCAATAGTAAAGCAATAAATCAAGAAATTAAATTTTTATATTTATATTAAATTTGAAAAAAGCATAATGTTACGTTATTACTGTTATAAAAATTAAAAATTATATGATGCTTCAGAAAAAAATACATTCTTGTTACGAGGAAAACATACTAAGCAAGGAAGTTTTAAAAATAATAAATAATATAACAGTAATTCCGTAATTTTCTAGGTTTTGTAGTCTGATTACTGTTATAAACAGTAAATATTGCTTTATTTCTTTCACTGTATCTACAATGATGCGACTATTAGTAACATTATTCCAGCATCAGGTGTTCTTCGTGCTGAATATTATATTTGCACATCTATATAAGCAATATTTTGAATTTTGTTCTTGTTTTCATACATTACTTCATTAAAGATAATAAAAAGTTGTACATCATACTATATATTAAGAAATATAATATATATATTGTAACCTGTACGGCGACTGGTTATGATCTTCGAAGTTAAACAAGATGAGCTAACAACTAATTTTAAATTATAACAGTAAAATTTCGAATCGGTTAATGAGAAATTCTACTCTTTTTCGCCCAGTTTTTTAATAGTATATTACTACTATTAAAATACGTTGTTTTACGTACCGTCGCAGCGAAACAAAAGTGGAACTATCCGTTATAGAGGGAGAAAAGTAGGTATTTTTCCCCTGAGGGGGAATAGTTCCACTTTTGTCCGCTGCGATAGGTGTGTAAAGTTTTTGTTTTTCGCCCGTTTCGGAGAATTACCCGCTACTTATTTAGGAATATTGTGAATTGGTCAGGTTTGCACTTTGTACCCAATAGTGCCCTGTTTTATGCCTTTTGGGCCCTATATATGTGAATTGTACTTAGTCCCTTTTTGGACGATTTCTCGAACCAGGAACTGAAGCTGAAGAGCAAATAAATCGAAAGCAGTATGTTCCATAATTTGTATTTTGTTTTATTTATTATTCTGTGCTCCGTGTACCGTGCGCTGTACACTGAGAAAAATGTGTATCATTTGGAACAACTGAAATTTTTTCAGTTGAAACTAGTTCAGTTGTAATAACTGTAATTTGAGTTATTTAAATTAAGGCTTATAGTTGTATTTACTGTAATTTACAGTTGATCTAATTCAATCAACATTTTTCGTTCTATCAACTGTAAATCTCAGTAAATTTGGTTACTATAGTAACTCATCTATAGTAACTTGCGTCAACTGATCGGCTGGGCCAAGTGGATGATGCGCGAAGTGTTCGGTTGGGCCAAGTGGATGTTGCGCGAACTGATCGGTTGTGCCAAGTGGATGTTGCACGAAGTGAAATGCGAGTGTACAAATATCATGATACGAATAATAATTTATGTTTTGTCTATAAATGCAAATTAAACAAGAATTTACAGTTGATCCAACCGAACATTACTATTACTACAAATGAATTACATTCATTTAAATCAACTGCCGTATATCTGTAGTGTCGATAACGACTGTACTTAACAATTAATATAACTAATTTTTTCTCTCAGTGTATGTTTTAATTTACCATGTTCTTATTCTTATCTTATTTTTATTTAATACTTCTTGTAAGCGAAATCCGGGGTGAACGCTCGTTATCCGTACCACGTGACTGTATATTATTGAAGTTTTTATACGCAAAAAAACGATATTCTATTTTTTTTTATTTCTCTTAACTACGTTATCTGTTAAATTATTTAATTAATTTTTGTAAATTTTGTAACTTTAAATAAAAATTAAACAAAACCCAAAATTTTAATTGTAATGATAATAGTATTTAACTCAAATAAAATATTGATTGAATTATAATTGAAGAACAGCTTTTTTTAATTATTAAAAATGTATAATATATTTTTAATTTATAATTATTGATTTTAACGTAGTAATATTTTATTTTTAAAGTGCATTTTTTTATTATACGGCAACAAATGGCAATAACTTATGTTCCACGGAGCGTTTAGTTATCTTTAATTCCCATATATTACTAAGGTTTTTAAAAACATGACATATAAATGTCATACATTCATGTCACTGATTTTCAATGTTTTCTAACATTGTAGAAAATGTAGAAGCAAAAAATGTTGAGACAGAATGGACATATTTTTTTGCGTTATTGTAGGCTTTAATTTAAACTTTTAAAAAATGATTGACTGTACACGCATCTTCAAATTTATATTAGTTTACATTGACGTGAAAAATATTTATTAAAATGCATATCGAATCAACTGATTGAAAAACGTAAAATCGTTTGGATATTAAGGAAAAGTGTGATAAATAATCTAATGCGAACTGAAGTGATTGTGATAGTTGTACCGTTTCAAAGTTTTTAACATCCTGTATATTACTATTGGTATCGAATGAGTTGTATATCGAACAATTCTGTTGATCGTGTGCATGTGACTTTTCTTGTGATTGTCGTGGTCTTTCGTGCACTCTATCGTGATTTTGAATATTTGTTACCTCGTTTGAGTAGGGCACTTCTGGCAACGGAATATAATAGTATCCCAACGCACTGTCCCAAAGTACTCCTTTGCTCCATACTTCAACCAGTAAACCAGTCGTAACATCATTTATTTCACTGTGAAAATACAAAATTATATTTTTATGAGTTATTTTAATATTAATCATATATGCGACGACAATTTCTATATAATATCAGTTTATAGTCATAATTATAATTATATACATGTGTTGAACTATTAATTGAAAATAATGTATAAATAATAATATAATAGATCAATATAGAATTAAAAATTTAATTTTTTGGACATAATTTTTATTTCGATATAAAATAGATCGGTGCCATCAATACACTGTAAAAAGAAGTGTTCCATAGAAATCGTTTTTGAAGATTTTTGGAACACTTATAAGCGTTATTTTTTAAAAACGTTTAAAACGTTCTATTTGGATGTATGCAAACATTCGTATTAAAGAACATTTTAATAAATAGGAACGTTTGAAAAACACTTTCAGAACACTTGTTTTTACAGTGTAGATGAATCTGTAAAAAATTGTGTAAAACTCAATTCGTTGGAATATGATCAAAAATGCAAAAAACACATTGAATGTCGCAGAAAATCTGCGGCATAAAATAATTTCAAAGTTTTGATTTACAAGCATTTTAAACTGTCCACTTTTATTCATCAAGGGTCGCGGAAGAGCGACCCGTCGAGCCAAGGTTCGACGAGTCGCTACACGACACTATTTACTGGAGTTTCGTTACCGAACCTATCATGTTCTCTTTCTTACTTGGGCAATGTATATATATATATATATATATATTTCAATATATTTATGTGTTTAAAACAACAATTTTATAATTTTGTATGGGATTTAAAGAAATACAAAGAATTTACGCGGCAGTAATTTCTGACTGCGAAATATAGTAAAATACTTGGATTACTTTGAAATTTTCTGTAGTGCAAAGAATAGCTATAGATAAACTAAGAATGTTAAAGATTAATATGATTATTTCTGATAAACAACTTCTATTTTTTCAGAATCTACTTTTATTCTACTACTACTAATAGTATATATAGATAATAATAGGCACGAATATGTTAACAGGTTATTGAAAGGTATACTATGCCATACATTTATTTTTGAAATATCGAATTAACATTTTTTCTTAACATACTATTAACATAATTCTTATTATTATTATTCTTCGTTGATGTACAAAATATTAAATTTTTTAAAACACTTCTATCTTTAAATAAAAAGGTTAAGAAACGTTTAAGAACGTATATATACATATATGAGGTTTACAGCTAACTTTTAAATGCGGGTATATATATACTGCTATAGATATATATGATACCAAGACTGTTAGAACGACAAAAAGATAATAAATAAACGTATTTCATATAATCTTAAAAACTATTATAGGTAATATAATAAAACTAGCTACGCAAATCTGAACAAGAAGGTTAGGAAAATAGCCCACATTACTGTAGATTATTACAAAGTTATCCGATATAAGGATTATGATGTCTATGAATAAGAGAATGAACAAAATATGTAATATTAAGTATTAGAATTTTAACTGAATTAACTTAAACAATTCAAGGATATTTGGTCTGCCAATTTATTACATTTTTTACCTATAAACAATCATTTAATTTAAAGATGAGAATGATCAAAATAAGATATTACGGTGATCTGTAAGGGAAATCCACCAAACTGATTATTATAAATTTCAAGCATTTACAATCCTACTAAATTTAGGATTTCATTAATTTGATTATATCTTCTGTGTTGAAACAATGTTAATACATTATAACGATATTTAAAAAATAATAGCAAAATTTGTTTTACGTACATTCTGAATGTTTATTGTATATATGCATATAATAAAGGAAAACTAGCAAATGAAAATGTAAGAAATATATTCAACTTACAAAAGAAAGTCATGCTCCCAACATGGATTAGGTCCTTTTACGGTAACAGTTGTGGTTTTTACGTTCCGCAATTTCAAAGTGACATAGGTGTTGAATTGTTGCGCTGAAAAATCGAATCCGATTAGACAATGTATAAATAAACTTTGTTGAACTGTCATCAATTGTGCATAAATTTTATGTTTTATGTGTGTTTTTTTTATTTAAAAAAATATTTATGCAATTTAATTCTTTTTTTAATGTATTTTATTTTTCATTTATTATTTATTATATTATTTATTATACTGCTTCTTTACACATTTTTACTATATATATAAATGATAGATAAATAAGAATATATTTTAATTTAATGTGAAAAACGAGTAAAACCAAGTCTATATATATAGAATTTTAACAATCCTACACGGAAATAAAAAAGTATTACAAATTACTCATAAAGTATCAATTGTGTGACAGAACCCTAGTAGAATTGAAATCGGGCGTGCCGTATCAGTTGCATGGCCCCGAACGGGGCGAAATGTGGTATGCCTTATTAAGGATTCCTGAACTGGTCCACTGAAGGACCCTGTCAGAAGAATATCACAATTTTCTCATGCAAGGTTTACTTAATAGGGCCCTGATATGTTTTCCTTGATGTGGGTACAAACGATATGCCTAATCTGGACCAAATCGGTATGCCAGTTGGTTTTCATAATATAAAATCAAGAGGTTATGATCAGGAAAACAGGTCGGGACCTGAACAGGTTATATTAGTTATACCCACATTTGCTTATGAT
>JABFQC010006882.1:0-10464 GCA_022817085.1 Psilanteris sp. ZL-2020
CCTCCTTTTATTATCTAGTTTGGTAAAATTTGTAATATTATTTTTTTCAGTGTATAATACAAAGTGCCATGTCTGGCTCGACTCTGGTACTTTACTGGTGGTCAATTTTCACCAAGTCTGGTTCAGCTCAGTTTCACTACTATGTCGAGTGTTAATCATAGTTTGGCCAAAACTGGCGCAAACCTGATTGTTATATAATCTGGTAACCACACTGAGAAAATGAAATTGTACAATTTACATTGTAACATTTTGATGCTTCTCATTATGGTTAAACCAGTTGAATCCTATTGTCTCATTGGCTGACGCCGATTACTATTCAAGTCTTACTATTGTAAGACTAGTACAACGTGAAATTGTACGACTAACGATGTACACAGTTTCCCTTACGATTTTATTTTCTCAGTGCAGTGATGTGCCAGAATTGGGCTATTTTTTTAACTCTGGCATAGTCGTGCTGGGTATTTATTCGTGACTATTTCTACATTTGCAGTTAATGATATAAAATAATCTAAAATAACAACATAATAATAAAAATAAGTGAAAAAATTCCATTATAAATAAAAAGACACAATGCGTTCACGCACATTAAAATTAAATTTTATGCATTTGACATAAAAGTCTAATTTTAGACCATAAATCTGTAATTTCTTAATTCGTTCTGCACAAATTAATTCTTATGTACATGTTTACAGTAATATCTTTTGACGTTGTCGAATTGATTGGTGTAATAAAAGTCAATGTTATTCATTGCGGTAAAAGAAGTGAAGAAAATGAAAATAGCATGGTCTAATATGATGAACGAGCCGAGGAAGTTAGCGATAGATAATGCAAATACTTACACAGAAAGCATTTAAATTAGAAGAATGGAAATTATTATTAAATTTGATTATAAAAAGAATGCGGATAAAATGAATTAATGAATAAAGCCAATTTCCTTTTCTAAACATATGTGCACCTTCAATTAACTAACATATATATTAAAATACTACTCAAATACCAAACCGCGCTTCAAACTTTGAAGGAACGATTATTCAAATAAATAAGTTTCTGCCCGCGTCCGTCGTTAAACCGCTAATGAACAATTAAATCTACGATTAACATAATCCGATATTTTCTTCTACGATTCGTTGCATTCAAATTCCACGCCGAACGTAATCGTTATCGCCGTAACGAAGGATGTCGTGTGCGAAGGAACACGTCCTTCAACCTTGGCCGAAGTACAACAGAGAAGTGTCACGCGAAAAAAGTGCACTTCGTTGAATATTTTGTCGCGACGTCGTCTTTGATTTGGTGCGCGCGCATCGCGAAAAAGCGCCTCGACGGCCGACAGTCGCAGCGCACTTGTCTGATCGTCTGATGCAGTGCGTTCGCGAAGGATGCGTGAACGGGCGCGTACCGGCACCTATTGTCCGCGAGTTCTGCTGTCCTGCGACATAGCGGAGGGTGGCCTGCGACCCCTACGATCAACCGCAACCGAATCCGACGGTTTGCCGTACCGAAACGACTTTTGGCGCGATTCGTTGGACGAAAGGCCTGCTTGGTAGGATGGACGTTCTCGCACTTCGTCGAAGTAAGTCCTGACCGAGCTCCGTTTCACGGCAAAACGCTCTCGCACGCGATCGATCAGCCCGGCTGCATGGGAGAGGCCGGTGTCATTCGTACTCTTGGCTTTCAATGCGCGAATCACTGGGAGAGCGTTTGCTTACGACAACAAACAAACCCTGCCTTTATTACGAGTTTTTTAACCGCGGACGTGGTAAATTCATTTCCGAACGACGTCGAGTAAAATAATTATCATATTAATATACAAAATTAACGGCTTTTGAATCGTATATATATAGACGCGCGTTTTTATTTCAGATTAAATTTTTTTAACATATTTGCAATATAAGTAATATTGGGAATGATTATGCATACGAATTAATTGATAAGAGCAATATCGGAGTTTATAATTAGATATGAGTAATTGCACGTAATATTTTTATGCAAACTTGATTACAAAATATTAAACAAACAGACACGTTGGCGAATATGCGAGAGTATTTGAGATTGAAATTGGATAGAGGAAAATTGTTAGGGTAAGACGAGGAGAAGAATGTTGTTAAAAGTTAAAAGAGTGGGTTAATAACATTTGTTTCGTTCCACTTGGTTGAAAATGTTTAATCCGAGCAACGCCAAAATGATGCTCTGGATTCGATAAATTTCAAGGTTAAGTTAAATGAGTTAAGATGAAAGAATACGCGAACACAATTACCCTGCACTAAAATTTGAATTTAGGCTGACTTAAGAGCCAGGAATGATTTGTAGTTATGTGTCTGCAATTAAATATTATCAAGTAATGAAATAACATTTTTGTTTAAATTCTTTGCTCTGTAATTACATTACATATTTTATAGAAATTATTAATTGCAATAATGTTTATACTCGTTTTAATAAATAAAATGATTTTTGAAAATACGTACAATAAACAATTGATTTTGTTTATATAAAGTAAAGTACATTATTTTGTAGTTTACTATATATGTAAATGTTGAAACTTATTTAAGATCAAAGATTGTGGTAATTGACACTTCGTGAGTATGATGAGGATCAGACTTTATAAAGTAAATAGTATAATTAAAGCATCCATAATTTATTTATTATTTTTTATTTGTATGTATATTTTATATATTGACGTTACGTATAATTGACAAAATTCATATAGTTTTAATGTAAATAATACCATATATAATATCATATATATAATATCATATATATTTATAAATGTTAACAATCGACAGGCAATATTTTTACGTTATTACTCAGTACTTGCAAATTAGTACTCGGTTTTATTGGAAACTTGTGACGATTACCCTTGTTCAGCGTTATAATATTTTAGTTATTTTCGGTATTTATTATATTATACACTTAAGAAAATTTATATATTATAAATTTATACTCTGAAAAAAATAATCTTACAAATTTTACCAAACAAGATAATAAACGTAGGAAAAATACGTAAAAATGTAAATAATATGATAAATTACGGTCAGAAAATTCTAAACATATGTCAAATATTACCAAATAATTGGTAAATACCATGATATTGTCTAATGTTTATTTACATTTTTGCTCACTTTTCCTCCTTTTATTATCTCGTCTGGTAAATTTTGTAAGATTATTTTTTTCGGTGTATATAATTTAAAATAATGACAATTAATAATTTTTAATTATATCGTGTAGTTATAAATACACGGTGTTTTAATAATACATATTTCAATTTTATTTTACATATCTGAAATTATCTAATAATTGGAGTAGCTATATTGCGTTCTAATATATTATTAATATTCGTACTTTTTTACGACAACTATAACGAAAACTATAAAAATATTTTATATACGTGTATATGTATATTAATACATTTTTTATATTTAACTGTGTCAAATATATAGGATTACGTTGTTCGATTGTGTATAAAATTTTTAAAGACATAAATGCACTTTATTAAATTGAATTTAAAAGAAAATAATATATTAAGTAGGAATGTTTTATTATTATTAATAGTTTATGCACTATTATCATTATGCATTAATTTTAATGTATATATATATATATATATATATATATATATATATATGCACGTATAATATATAATATAATTAATGTAATAAATAAACATACACGTGGATAGAAAACTTTCTAGATTATTCATAATCCAATGTACTAAGTATTTCATGATTATTTTAATATATTTTTTATATATTAATAAATACTTACGTATTTAATAGTATGTTATAGTGTATGAATGAAATTTTTATTTCAGAAAAAGCACGAAAATGTGTGATAACTATTCAAACCATTTATATTTATAGTTACAAAACAAAATATTACTTTAAAATGTGTAATATACAATATATTAATATAATTAAAGATAAATTCTTTATACATGCAAATACTTAAATTAATAAAATTAATAAAAATTACTTCAACTAGATACAAAACTATTAATCTTAATTTATTTAATTAAATTGAATCACTTTTAGCTCTAAACTGGGAAAAAAAACACTATAAAAATTGACAAATAAATATTGAACACAAATACTCTTGAAACGTTTTACATTTTATATACAAATTTGTATAGTCCATAGCAAATATTAATATTTTATGGAGATTTTTAATTCCAGATTATATTTTAGTACACATTAAATAAAATAAAAATTAGTTTATTTTATACTGTATGAATTGTAAATATGTAACATTTTTTTGTTTAATTTCAAGTTCTTTACATAGTTTAAAATAAAATAAACAGAGAAAGGATGAATTCTTAATTCAAGTAGGATGAACTGAAGTATGGGATTCGTTTTTAAACTTCTATTTTAGAAACTATATTATTTTGATACATTTTTGTTTTACTATTTTGTACATAATTATTAAATATTATATATATTTAATTATTCTATACCTTTGTTTAGATTATATAATGACAAAATGTTATAGTATAAATTACGATTTTTTGATGTTTGATAGAATTATAGTTCAATAGATGTTTAAAAAGTTACAATACCATAATGGCAAATTTGTTTACTTTTATAGTAAACTTTTAATATCATTCAAACGACGCCAGACCGTATAGCAATTTGGAATATAATATACTGAAAGAAATAATCTTCCCATTTTTACCATACTATATTGTAAACATGGGATAAAGGGAAAACAATGTAAACAAATATGATAAATTATTATTAAAACTTCAATAAATGTGATAAAAATTACCATACAATCTGATTAAAATAATAATATTTTCAGATATTTATTTACATTTTTTCCCTTCATCCGATGTTTACAATATTGTCTGGTAAAGTTTGCAGAATTATTTCTTTCAGTGTATACGTAACATTTATTATGAATGATGTTATTATTTAATTAACTTATACATACGTAACTTCATGCATTATTTTTTATATATTTTATTTTACAATTGTTTTAAATTGATGTGTATAGAATTTACGCAAATTGCAAACCATTTGTTGCGAACAGTACATTCTGAAGAAGTGAGAAATAAACAATGTTTTATAAAAGTATTTAGTGAGTGGGTAGTATGACTCAATATAGCCAGAGGGTGGTAAAGTAAAGCTCTAGAGCGGTTATTCAGACATCCTATAGATGGTTATGTGATTTTACCGCCCTAGAGCTTTGTAAGAACGTACTTATCGTACTCTAAATTGGTCTGTAAAATCTTATTATTTGCCGTGTACGTGTTACGAAAATATGCTATTATTCTACATATTCATAATCATTTATATAACATTTAAAAATGTGATTTTTGATTTAATATGTAATAACGTTTAATATATTAATGTTGAAAATTGTAACGTTTGAAACACATATTTAATTGTATTGTTTCATTTAATTATTACACATAAAATAAGAAAAATTTATATTGCTTTGTTTTAAATTACACAAAAATTGTGTTATTGCAATGTTTAAAAACACATAATATGATCATTTCAAATAATATTTTTTAATTACTATTATATTATTATTTTTTAAAATATATTAAACTTAATTTTTCCTTTCGAAACAGGTTTTGTTATATTGCCTTTAATTAGGCAATTCAATATGTTTAAAATTATTATATTATATTTCTAATAGTTGAATCGAATTTTTACGAGTTGTAAATAAATATATTTATATATTGAATTCTGTACCGATAGTAAAAGCGTCATTGTATATTGGAGAGGGAATAACTGAATAGGAATATAAAAAAAATGTATATGTATCACTCATTTTGTGAATATATATACTAAAAATTCAAAATAGAATACATTTTTAAAATAGCTATAAATTGTGTCTTTTTAAGGCAATTTTATAACGTAATATTATACGTATCTATTATGAACTCCCTAACATCTACAATTCATCGATTATACATTGCATCTAAGTGAATTTTATGTTTCCATGTATTTTCTATGGAATACACAAGTATATATTTTTATTTTTAACAAAACTATGTAATATATAATACTAATTTTATTTATGAATATCCACCATTTATGTTTGAATGGCATGTATTGAACGTGTGAATTAAATTGCATTTAAAAAATTTAACATATTAAGAAACATTATTTATATCCATTGTTTAATTAATTCTATGTACAATAAATTTATATTTGATCAATTAAGATATTATATAAATTTATCAAGTACGTTATATTCGATTCATTAATTTTTCTATTAACTAAATAGTTTTTGATGTTATTGTTTAGATAGATTTTTATATATGAAATAATAGACGATGCATATATGTAACATGATATATATACTTTGTATAATTTCGATATTATATATATATTAACATATTTAAAATTAAATTATTTTTAAATATGTTTTTCGTTTGTATTAATATAATATCTACTGTAATCAGTTCACAACTATTATATAAGTTTAATTGTATTTTTAAATATACGCGCGTTTTTTTAAATAAATTATATTTATATATATTGTTGTATGAAATATATTTGAAATATTTTTTGCAAGATTATTGAAATGGAAATACTTAATTGGAGTTGATTAAAATATATCTTAATAATAATTATTTATTTAGTTTGAATGGAATTACTTGTCACGTGATCATTTTTCAAAATACATGCAGTATATTGTTTATGTTTAATTAATTATAATCTGTGAAAAGGCAAATAATAATAATAATAATAATAATAATAATAATAACTAATATATTTATAGTATTTATAAGACGCATTTTTTCTTATTTCAGTATTAGACTAAAATATATAATATACATAAATTGATTTCGTAATATTGGTTCAATTACAATTATAATTTTATTTTTGGAATAACGAATTCTATCGTACACAGTGAGGATTTATTATATTTTGTGATATATTGCTATATATATAAAAAATATATATACCCTAACTACACGCAATCAATATAAAACAGAATGCATTTATTTTAACAGAAACTAAGGTTAATATATTATAACATCTACAATGAATTTAGAGTGTTAAATTATAAGATAAGATTTAATCTATAAAGTGTCTTGGGGTAAAATTGAATTAATGAGTTTCACGGTCGAATATATTTTCCAAATATTTACTTGCTTTTTAATGACTACTTATTTTTTTAAATTACATTATGCAAATTATATAAATAAAAATTATCATATAATTATGTAGATATGCGTATTCAAAAGAAAAAAATATTTACATTTCTATGAGGAATATAATTTATAAATAAAATATTTTAATTATATATGTATACATTATATATATATATGTATAAATTCATGTATCTATGGATATTTATAAAAGTAGAGTAAATTTTTGAACTATTTCAGTTTGTTTATAATTATATAAATGTTTGATATATTGTTAATGATAATTAGAAATAACAAAACAAATTTAGAATCGTCTAATAAAAAATTTGGTTCTGTATAAAAACTTCTAAAAAAAAATGTAAATTAATAATTGATTTTAATATAATATCACTTAGGTAGCTATAATGAATATGCATGTTTTGTATGGAGTACCATTTATTCTAATCCTTTTGTCTAGTTCTTTATAAATATAAATCTATCAAAATTAACCAATAAATTAAATGTTGAGTATTAACAAGAATATTTATATTTAAATGTGCTTATAACTAATCTCATTTTTATTTATTGAATTTACAATTATTTTTCAAATAATATATTTTTTAATATTATTTATGTATATTTAGATAACTAAATTATGACTAATAATTAACTAAAAAAAATACAAATTATAAAAACGGTTGAACTATCAAGGATTCTAATCTCTAGAGCTTGTTGGTACAGAAAAAAATTGTATAGGAATCTCTCTAAAGAAACAAGAAAAAAAAGGACAGAAAAAATAAGAAAATAGAGAGAGAAAGTTGCTAAGCGTTATGAAGGAAGAAGTGTGAAAGGTATATCCCTGTATCACTCACACATATTCACTAATCTTCCTTTTAAATAAATTGCAATATTCGGAAGTAGTCAACTAGAAAATAGTCAGTCTTTAGTACTCCTTTATTTGGTATTTTATTTTTATTTCTTTAACAAAATTAAATAAAATAATAGTTATTAATTCAATTAATATAACATTATAATATGCTATAACATGACTTTATTATAGTATTTAAATCATTATAATGAATTTTAATTAGCTCCGTTTGAAGTCAAATGGAGAATGGAAAAATATTAATTATTTCTTTTACAATTTAATTACTTATTTTTTATTTGTAAATATAAGAATATTAATTGTTAAGCAATAATTAATAAATATCACAAGCAAAATTAAGATTTAAAATTGTATTTTCATTCAGTGTAAAATTATATATATATATACTGTATGGTATATATTACATAGAAAAATTATATTTCCTACAGTATACATTTCTAAAATTCATTTTAAGGTTCTTTAATATTCATGTAGAATAATTTTGTAAAAATTACAAACTTGGTTCGTGATTGTCTATGAAATATTAATAATTATTCTTATAATATCAAAATTATTCACATTTATTATAAGAATAAGCAATAAAATCAATTATTATTATCTAATTTAAATTTTACCTTAGTATAGTGTTACCAAGCACTACAAATTGATTTTAAATTAGTTAATAAAACTTTTAATTACAAATATATTGCAATTAATATAACTATTATTACAAATGTTGCAAAATATAATCCTGTTCAGAAAATAATATCGTTTAAAGAATACTTTCAAAATTATTAAGTAGTTTCAAAGGACTTTTTAAAATTTATAAAAAATAATAATGAAAACAAATACTATAGATATTAATGAATAATAAGATGTGCAGATATATAGTATGACAAAGACATTATCAGTGTGTAGTAACTGATATGTTTAATAACAAATATAAAATAAAAATAAGTTAATATAAATATTTAAATACCTCCATATTTTAGCGAGAACATTATTTGGTATCTGTGAAAATCGATAATTTTAAAAACATTTATATATAGCTGTATTGTAAATTAAAATAAATCCCCGAGTCAAAATTGTAAGTTTCCGTTGAACCTCGAAAAAACGCAGAAATTTGTATAATTTTAGCCTTCTTTCAACTTCGAAAAATGCGGAAATTTCCATTTTCGCGCGTTTCGAGGTTTAAACCTTCAAGGACTCCTTTAAAGGAGTCTCAAATTATTTTCACTAAAACTTTTAAGCGTATCGTTTTAACTTTGAACGTTATATTCTCGAATATAATTAAATATATAAATATTCTTATATAATTCTTAAATATAATTAAATATACACATATTACGCAAAAGGAAAGGGAACCTAAGTAGACATTTCTCAAGTAACTCATGAGTTACTAGAAATTATATATACAAATCCTCTAGTAACTCGCGTGATACTTGGCAAATTTCTACCTGGGAAGAATATTTAATTCGAAGTTAAAATGATAGGTTTAAAGATTTTAATGGCAAAATTAGAGCCTCTTTTCAATTACATAACGTAGTAATAATAATTATTCGATATAGAATATTACTCGATCTTCTGCATCAAACTATGTAAATAATTTCTTATATAATATAATATAATATAAATTATTAATGTGGAATATAATTTTTAATTATATACCACTATAAGAAAAACGCCTTAAGGCACATGTCACATTGTACATAGTTTCTAGAGTACGCTCTATATACGAGACATATTAAAATTTTAACAACAATAATAATATGCGTAGTTCATTTTATCATACAAGCAGACCAAATCTTTCTATATTGAAGTTAGATTTTATCGTCCAAATTTAAGTATCAAAAGTAATTTATTAAATATATATGTATATATATATATATATAGATTTGTATTATTTCCCTCTATCTACAATAAATATCACTTACTATAAATAACTATATATATGGCTACTGTCAAAAACGTAATCAGGGACTATGTATAAAGAACAATTTTTCTTCTCCCGAATAACTATTATTATTATTATAATCTGGATCATTTTGATAATGAACCCACGCGTACTACAAATGTTTACATTATTTCTTGATTAATATGAATGTTGCATATAGAAACGCTGTAAAACATTTATCACGTATTCAAGTCATAATGAAAAATAATTATTTAGCGAGAACAAAATATCATTATACGGTATTAAAGAGTAGATTAAAGTCAAATGAAAATGCGAAAGGTTTTTGGCTCGAAGACGATAATTCTAAGATACATTTTGTTTCTATGAATTGGAATGTGAACTTTCTGTGTGTGTGTATATATATAATCGTATCTTATGGCTGAGCTTTGAAGTATCGTACGCAAAAAGGCCTTTTAATGAGCGGCTTAAACTAGCTGCAGGTGGTGGAACGAAACTGAGAAAATGAACCGAGAGAGTTAGACGGAGGGGCGGGGAAATATTAAAACACCCCTCATAACCTACATGCCACGACACTTTGGCAAATGAAGCTCCTGCACGTTATAGACG
>JABFQC010006883.1:0-10463 GCA_022817085.1 Psilanteris sp. ZL-2020
GCTAAATAACGTTATAATACAGGAAATAAGCATCAAAATTATGGTAAGTAATTTTTATGCGAAATCGAAATAAAATGTTAATAGCGTTGTAAACACACTACCTGATTTACTTATAATGAAGTTCATAATCGGGTTACCTTTTATTACAGTTCGAGATCCGGACTAAAAATTCATATTTTTAATTTGTTTGCAATGGAATTACCATTTTATTCTAAATTACGGCGTTGGAGAGTTGCTTAAATTCCAAATTCTATTTATACGAATATTTATAATTGTTTAAAGTTGCAAAATTGAACAAAACTCATTTGTCCTTTATACGACACAATGTATTTTGTAATACAATTAAAAATATTGTAATTACTATAAATGAATTGTAAATTACGTTTCAAATAATTTTATCTTTTATTCTTATATTTGTATCTTTTATTCGTATACATATACATTTTGTTAAAAACTTATAATTTAAAATAAGATGATTGACGTTTGGGTTTCTGTAAATTGGAGTATAGGAAGAGTAATAAAATTGTGACCGAAAATATTGTGCTTTAATCCGTATCGAAAATTTGAACATCTTATTGTTAATTCGATTAAAATTGCTGTTCGAACATTTCGGTGCATTTATTCTGTCAGATTTTTTTAAACATTCGCTTAAAGCGAGCTTTTTCTCGTTCGAACACGGACATCAGGTCACGATTCGCGTCAACAAATCTCAAGAGATGCTAAACTCTCGAACGATAATCAAGTTGCCCCGAGCAGTTGAGGTCAGCTAACGACTGGATGTCGTTAATAAAGCGCATTAGAGGTTCGGGTCTTCGCTGTCTGGTTCGAGCATCGATTAGTGCGCCATCTATTACAACCATTTTCAGAAATTGATGAAAATTAAGAATACAATTTTGAAACTATTGTTTACGAATTAAAATATCACAATTACAATAAGGCGACTAATAAATAGATTTATATATTGTTAAAAAATATTGAAAAATTCATGGTATATATATATATACATTTATTTATAGTTATATTTGTTTTGCATATTTTTTCATATTGCTAAAAATGTCCTTTTTTATTTAAACATTTTTTTTATTTTTAAATTAAGTTCACTAATAAATTTTTTATTCTTCGCGTATAAAATGAAATGTAATTGTACTTATATTTCATACAAGAGTGTAAATATATAATTACACAAAATTGAAATATAACTTTAGAAGGTTGTTACAAAAGTGCCGTAAATTTATATAAAAACTAATACCGATTTTTGAACTGATTACGTTGTTTGAATAAATTATGATAATTTAAAATCCAAAAAATTAGAATTATTTCACTCAAGTAGATATTATTATATATCCATTTTGCTTATTAAAGAAACTTTTTAATAGTAAATAATTATATTATTATAAAAGTAGGTCAGATGCTCCAAAATATTGATTAAAAATGCACGATTATAACGATTAAAATAACGCTCTTGAGGTGGGAATTGATTTTCTTTATTCGAATAAATGAAACCGCGAGTAACGTATAATATATAATAATATAATAAACTTATAAAATTAATCAATTTCTGATTTTATTATAAATCGAAACGTTTGCGTTTCAAATTATTGTTGTTCTAACGTTTAATAAACGCATTCTGCTCGCATTTCGCTTGCATTTTATCGCCGTCGATTGTTTATCAAAGAAAGCTTATCGCGATAATTTATACTTACAGTATATAAACACAATATTTTTTGTTACAATATTATATGACATATAATAGCCAAGAGAATTTCCGCACGCAATTATGGCAAACACACGCAAAGCAGCAAACAGCGTCGACTGATAGCTTTGACTAAGCTACGAGGCGTTAATCAATTTTCGACGTATCAATCCTTGGCGATGGACCTGGAAATTATTGGAGCGTATTGATGCGCCGTAACGTCGATAATTAATCGTAAACCCTTCACAGACAGGAATCGAATGAAAATTTAACGAACCTTTAACAATTTACACTTTCATAAATCATACGTTTTTATACGCTGATCTGTTATGAAATTAACTTATGAACCTGTGATGCAACTTATTTTATATACGTTATGATAACTAAAGGTGGAAACATGGTTTATTGGCATAAAATTATTTATATATAACATCCGTGACAAAATCGTCTTCTTGTAAGATAAACAATGAGAAAAATGTCTACTAAAAATTACTGTGTCAAAACAGTACTTCGATACGATGTTTGTCAACAAAGAATGATTACAATAACAATTACAAGGAAAACCAAACAACGTTTACGATATTTAGGGGTCATTTTTATTTGTTGACAAACAACGCGTCAGAATACTGTTTTGGCACGATAATTTTTAAAATTCGTGTAAAATTCTGCTACTTTTAATATTATATTTCACGTCAGGCATATACATAAATATATATATATATGGGAAAAACAAAAAAAAATAATAGCAAATTACAAAAATTATACAATTTTTGCGCAAATATTGAAATTTGATTTTAATCGTCTAACTATTACGGCGAAGTAAAAAAATAACCAACTAATATTATTGTTATACGAGTTTGAAAATAAAACTCGAATTATACGTCTCGCTTCATTATCACTTCGAATTGTTTACCGTTGTGTCGAAATACAAACGCATAGCAATTTACCAGGTTAATAAAGTGCGCGGTAAAATCTTTAAGATGATTTATACGATGACACCCCCGTCGTAGGTTAATCTCGAAATTTGCATAAAATCGATCCCGAACTCGCGTATAACCACGCAATTTCTTAATGAAACACAAGCCGATATTATTAAAGTAAAGGAAATTGCTAGATGGCGCTGCGGGACGAAACGCACTAACAATTATTTGATGGGATGGAGAGTCGTCGAAAAAAGAGCGGTTGCGATAAAAAAACGTTGAAAAATAATAGCAAAATATGGTTCGCGTTGATATATCACGCACGGGAGCGACGAAAATTCCGCCGAAAGCTGCCGGCGCTAGAGCCTCGGCGGGTTTTGTGAGACGAACGTGTAGCTGCAAAATTCTCATTGCTTTTTTCTTGTCTCTGTTTCGTTGCGATGCTGCGACATCGTTGGTTAAAAGAAAGAAAGGGGAAAAAAGGGGAAATGGGAAGAAAAGAAAAACAAATAGGAAAAGTGAAACGGGACTAAGGGTTGAGGGAGGGGGGGGAGGACGGAGATGAGGCGGAGCTATAGTTTATGCTTTGTGCGGAGATTTAAAATGCCGAGCGTCAGGTATGCCCCTGGTTGGTAGGCGTTTTGCGGAATAAAGCACTTTGCTTGACAGCAAGACGTAATTTCCATGCCACTGTTAGATGCAAAAGAAACTGTGCGATGCGTCACGGCGTGCGATTCGCCGATCGTGTTTCGAGCGCGCGATGCTTCGATTTCGGTCGCGACATTTGCCCGGATCATTTCATTATTCGTATCGAGAATAAATTTGACATCTAATTTGAGAGAAATATTAGGATTTTCCGCCAGTTCGCGAACATTAAGAAGAGGTTCACCTGACTTGTTGAAAAATGATAGAATGCAATGAAACTTAAACAATATGTTAACAACCTAAAATAAAAACGATGTCTAATTTTTTTCAGAATTTCTGACTGTGCAGTTTTAAAAAATTGCTCCTTAAAAATTGAAATTTAACATGGTCTCTTACACTCAGAAAAATTAAACGTAGAAAATTGCTGTTTATAATACTAATTTGGAGACGTTAAAGTAAAAACCTAAAAATTACTGTTTTTCCTTGTAAAAATAGTTTTTCATACCAAATTTTCCTTCTATCTTTTAGTATAATGCTATTATAAACAGTAATTTTGAGGATTTTTTTTAATGTCACCAAATTAGTGTTATAAACAGCACTTTTCTAACTTTAATTTTTCTGAGTGTATCCGTACTTACGGAAACATCAAAAAAATTATTTCAGAAATGATAGAAAATTATTATTATCTATTTAATATCTGAATAAATTTACCAGGACTTTAATTTTGCGATAACCGTGATTTTCGCCGTAGAATATTAGCGTAATCATTATTTAAATTTGAATTTAAAGTTTGTAATTTATTGATTAATTGTTAACAAAATTATACTATATATATATATATTATTTTCAAATATTATTAATATAAGTTTGTTTTGAACAATAATTAGCGTGCAATAAAATAAAAATAAATCTCCACTCGAGTGAACCTCCTTAAACCCCGAGATTGATGTTTTGACTGGTGTCCTTGCTCTCAACTGGTATATAGTATCAAGCGTAAATGCAGATTATATTATTTGGGAATAAAAGGTTATGAGTAATTTTTTATTAAGCTTGATAAATTGATTTGCAAATTTCACGCGTGTTGACTTACGGCCTGCGTTCTTAGCGAAGCCGCGTCGATGTTTAATCTGATTGCATTATTACACTGAGAGAAAAGATTGTTAAATTCACAATAGATATTAAAATTAGATTGTTAAACTACAAACAGCCAATTTGAATAAACAGATATTCAATTTAACAATCAAGATTGTAAAAATTGTAGGTTATGTTCAGTATGTCATTTGATATGACATTCGTTTTACAATCTCTGACAATCCAGATTGTTGGATAGAATATTTGGATTGTCGTATCCAGATCGCTACAATCTGTAATTATTCGATTTAACAATCTTAGATAATTAACGAAACTGTTCAGATATTTAATTCAGCAATCTATTTCTCTCAATGTATGATTATGATTATGCTTATGATTAAGTTTCGAATCCAGATTTGTATTATTCAAAACTCGTAATTTTATTTGAACGAAACACCTTCTCGTTACATATTTTATTTAACAAAAGTTTAACATTATAATCCAGACGAAACCGTGACGATTATTTTTCTGTTGGTTTCAAAAGAAATTACTGTACGCGAGCGGCGATAAAAAGCGATGACCGAAAAGATGCAGGGAGTGGCGTTAAATTTCACGCGCATGTTATATTATCATCGGAGCGAAAAAAATTCAAAAAATTTTGTTGAAAAAAGCATTTTGTTCAGTAATTAAGCGAATTGGAGACACCTCCGTGTGATTACGTTTCACTTTTGATTCACGTGCGTTTTTACAAACCTACATTTGAGTGGAATACGTGACAGTCATGTTTACCTGGACTGATTTTGTCGATGCCTAAATACACAAACGGTGTCATTTCGCGGAGGTCAAAGTTGAAAAAGAATATCGCGAAATTGATTTAACTTCAAGTTGAAAAAGACCGTAAAAAAGATGGGGAAGGGGGGGGGTCTCAAAGGATTTCGTTTATTCCTGGTGGAAAATGGACTACGTGTACGGGCTTTATAGTCAGCTTTTGGTATTGTGTTGGCGTGCGCTGCGAAATCACGTTAATGTCACGCATGGCTTGAAATCCGATGATGAACATTTTTCATATAATATATATACAACTTTGGCTCAATTGTTATTGATTTCGCGTTAAGAGCAGTAATTTATTTATTTGCAAGCTGTTTTCGGATCAAAAATGATCAAATTCGATACGAATAACCAAATAAAATGAAACGTTTTTATAACAATCGACAATAATCTAGTTTGAATTTCAATGGTACTTTGGCGTTCGTTATATATTTCTGAACGAACGCCGGGGTTGTAGAAAACTCATATAAAATCTTTTCTATATTTATGTTTTCCCGATGAAAAAACCGATATTATGTATTAAAATAGAATATATTGTTGAAAACCGGTGTACTTATTTTATTTTTCGATTCATTAGAATCAGAATGAACGATTTTCAAAATGTCCTTGGTTCGAACACGTATATATATATATATATATATATATATTTTAAATTACCCATTTCCAACGAAAACTCAGAAACAGATTTTTGACGCAAAATGGTTTTACGTCGGGTCAAATATCTGCGTCATTTGTCCACGCGCAATACTTTTTATCTACTGAATTATATAAAAATGTAGGCTATGTGTTTCACGTGGCTGAGTTATTTATTTATTCGCTTTTGTTCTCCGTTTCTTTATTTCAACCACCAGAAAAATTATGCCACTGCGTTATGGCGGAAATGCATATAAAAAAGCAATGCTCGCGAACCTCGGAAAGTGCGCGCGCGTAGCTGCAAAAAGCTAATTTTCGTGTTTGGATTAGCATTAAAACAAAACCGACGAAAAAGTCGGTTCTTAAAGTAATACAAATATCGGCTATCGAAGAGCGCCATTCGCGAGTAATTATAATAAAAAATATTTTGGTGCGTGATTATATCTATTTTTTTTAAAAAGTCATTTGAAAAATTTGAAATTTGAATGCCACGCAGAGTGGTGTATCACGCTGGAAGATTCACTCGCGAATGCGTTTCGTTCATCGTTCATCCGTGGCTGCACCCTCTCTTACCCTTTTACTCTTTGAGGCGAGCCTTTTGTCCCCCTGGATATTTGCGGAGCTTTGTCTCCTCAACGGTCCCGTTGTAGCTTAAATATACGTCGCTAATGGCGCGGGTCGTCCAACACAAAGAGCTTCCCCAGTCGTCAAATGTTTATTTATAATTTGACCGAAGTCAACAAAACATTCGACAGAAGATGCGAGACCTCTTTCGTTATTTTGAACCTTGATCGTGTGATTTTATGGATCCAAAGAAGCGCGTTCATTTTCAGAACAACCCGTCACAAGAAGTCAAACCAATTTCTTTCCATTTCAAAATCCAATTTTTTTGATGAAATAACAGGTATTATGAATTGTAATCAATAATAATTTTAATATTTATAAATTATATTAATAATTATTATTATGAGACAGACGAATTTTTGGTATTTATATTTATTTTATTTTAAACAAAGTTCACCGTTTTCGAACTCGGTATTGTCTGCGGGTCTAATAATTTTGATTCAAGAATATATATATCTAGATTATTTTGAAATACGCAGCAGCCACAAAATTGCAATAATTTGAAATATTTGCATTCAATATTTTATGCTCGCGCAGTAGTATGCAACGAAATTTTAAATGAGATGGTATTGAAACTGCGTCAGGTTTTTCTTTTTTCGAAAAGAGAAAAAAAGGAAAACACTGGCTTCCATTCTCGTTTGAACGCGATCGATTTGAACGCTAAAAATCAACAAAATTGAGGAATCTTATAGGATCAAAGGTAATGCAAAAATGATATTTAACGAGCTGGACGACACATGTTTTCGGTGACATTACAATTTCAAATGAAGCGCCGATGAATTAAAGATCCACGTCTTTCAGCGTGTTTTTGTTACACCGTTCGTCTGTGTTTTTGCATATGAAAAAAGGGTTAGTCGACAAAAGTTGTCGTTAGCGCGACTGGTGCGATATGTATTCAATGGCATTTTTTGATGGAAACCATTCGCTATTAACATTTATAAGGGCTTGTAACTTGACAGTACGTTGCGAATCAAATTTTTCATACATTTCACGTGAATTATATTTGGAGATGCTTCTATGAATTTTTTTTATCCGCCGTACACTGTGAAATACAGAATTCAAAATTTCTTATTCGATCCGTTTGGTCAATACCGAGTTAATATGAAAGAAAAAGTTTTCGTGTACAAATTTTATATTGAAAAACCGTTGATACTATATTTGTAAAATCCTGTTAATGGCCAAAATTTATTTAATTGGCATTTTACAGTACAATCCTATACGTTTCCATATAAGGAAGAACAGTTTTCTTGAACATCCTTTTGTTCGATTGTAATTTACAATTTTTTGTATTTACACGGAACATATATACTTGAAAATATTATAAACACTACTATATCATATACATTGAGAGAAATTTCTATTAAAAATTACTGTGCCATAACAGTATTATGATGCGATGTTTGTCAACACATAAAAATTACCCCTAAATATCGTAAACATCGCTTCGGTTTCCCTACATTTCTTACCGTGTAAAGTTAATTTTAACGGTAATTATTCTTTGTTGACAAACATCGCATCGAAGTATTGTTTTGACACAGTCATTTTTATTGGAAATTTTTCTCAGTATATTAAAATCTTCTACACAAGTTGAATATAATATAGTGCGTTGAAAAGTTTAATATATTATATAGTAATCTTTATTCTATTTTCAGGTATATCCTAAATTTGATGTATTATATAGTAAATTGTTGGGTATATACGTTTCCACCGTGTATATATAAATAATCGGCAAGCTAGCTTTTAGTTTTTGCGTTTAAATACCGCCGTCAACCTTAAAATATTCGCGGCAGCGTTCATATATAACAACGCAACATAACGAAAGGACTGAAGCCGGAAGTGATTCACAGGCGCACTTGAAGAAATTGCAATGACCAGAACAAGTCTCGCGAAACTAGGAGATGGCGCACAAGATGTCATTAAAATAATTAGGCGTCTTCCATTCTTTGACACTGCGCACTTCCCCTGAAGTTTAATGATAGGAGGGGGGAGAGGGATTTGTCCTTTGAAGCCGTTCGTGCCATTTCAAAGTGGAACATTCATTCGTGCCGAAATAAAACGCGAATTAAAAATTGCTTCGTCGCGAAAAACAAAAGTTGTTTTATTATTGTTGTAAAGATAATTTTAAATTTCGATGCAAATAAGGAACGAAATTCTGATGACAATATCAATATTGATCTGCACCCAAAAACGTATCCTGAATATTAAGCTTGTACAACCAACTCCATTAAAGTTTCGTAAATAACTTTAATGCATGAGAAAAATAACATAATAACAATACACGCAATTTTGCATTACTACTACGTAACGGTTTACTGACATTTCTTTTTTTCCTTGTAGTTTTTGTTTTCGCATAAAACGTTATAAAATTGCTATGTCGCAACACAACGAAATCATGTAATTATATATATATATATATATATATTTATATATTATTATTATACTAACATTATACGATCAGGTAATTTTTCAATATTTATTAACAATGTAATCTTTTAAGTTAATTAGATTGCGACATTTTCAGACACAATTACCAAAATAACCTTATTAGGTTACTTCTATTGAATTGAAACTCATAGTTCAATCAAGTACTCAGTATTTGAACCTTTTCTATTGTCCCATTCAAAATATCAATAAGTAAATTGCGTGTCTTAACTGAGAAAGGAATTTTTTATATTTATTCGGTACAATAAAAATAAGCTTTTCAAAGCGCGTAAGGAATCTGCAGCTTTTTCCGTAAATGATGTAAAATTTAAAACGAAAGATTGCGAGTAAATATCAAAGTCGCCGTTGGCAAACAATACGAGCAAAATTACGAGAATTCTTTTGGCGATTGTAAAATGTCATGTAATATATGGTACAGAAAGTTGGCTCCCACATTTTACAATTAGAGTACAATACGATATTGTCGCTGGGTTTCAGGTAACTCGTATTGACCGTCCACCATTCAAACCGCATTGCAGTAATTGCAGTCAATTATATCAGCGTTTTCGGAAAACGTCCGCTAGAGCGAGAAATCGCGCGTCGACTTTTCAATTTTTTATTCCTTTTTCTAAAGATTGAAAGGCAAGCAAAGTTAAAAAGCTGCGACATTTTATTTCCACTTCTTGCTAACTATATATATATATATATATATACATATATATATATCGCGTTAAGTCAAAATTTATGACAATTTATTTCTTTTATATTAATCAGACTATAATTTTATTTTTGCATTCGTTCCATTTGCATCGTCTGTATTAACTTTCAAATCTCTTTCGTTTTATGTTGATTTTTTAGTGATACTTTTTTATTTAACATTGTATTGTAGGGAACGTAAGAATATTTGTTGTATGTGTTGTTTAATACGGTAAAAATGATATAAAGTTGCCAAAAAGAATATATAACGTGTTGGTACAATGAAAATTATACTATTTTATGTGTCTTTATTTCAGCAATTTAGTTTTATTTATAAATTTATTATATGAGAGATAAAAAATTATATTTTGTATTATACAAAAAACGCATAATTATTAGAAATAAATTGTACGTTCATAGATATGATTTTCATGTAATTGGAAAACGACACTAATAAACATATATTTAAATATATGTTGTATAAAATGTAAAAATAGATTCGAATAGTTATATATTTTATCAAATAATTGACGTTTACAGTACGTATAGATACGGGGATATCGTATAAATAATGTTGATATTATTTATATAATTATAAATATTATTGTCATATTTTGCTATCCGCGGTTAAATTTTTTTTGTTTCGTACTTTATGTAGTCGAACAACAATTTTGTTTAATGTTCGGAAAGCGTTTCATCGTGGGAAAGTTGAAGATGTATCTCAAGGAATTCTGAACTCTGAACGCAAATGTCAACGTAGCCGTTATGCTGCGCGATTATAAAATCCCGCGATAACTACTAGGTCAGTTTCATTAAACAAGAATTTCACGCATTAATTAATGTAAGCGTCACTTTTAGTCAACCCGAATCCAAGTTTGCGAGAAACAAATTAACGTACTAAGATTTTTCGACATCGTCTGAATATATATAGT
>JABFQC010006884.1:0-10462 GCA_022817085.1 Psilanteris sp. ZL-2020
ACGAAAGTCCAGCCGACGACCTCGAATTCAACGTCCGCTCGTAATGGAATCGTTCGCTCCGCCACATTTCCTCCTTTCTTTGTTGCCGGGTCGCGGCATTTTTCGTCTATATTAACTTTTTATTGTTATTTTTTCATTCCATTTTTTTGCATTAGTTCAAAGAAATGTAAATTAGCGTTTCCAATGAAAGTCCTTCGATCAGCGACAAAGGCTGTAAACCGACTGATATATTACGAAAATTCCCGGGACTGTCGTTTCGGAAATAATTAAGTGCAAATTTGTAACCGGTCTATGGTCGATTTCGGATTCGGCCGGTCGGCATCGGCCAATTGCCGGAGCGCCCGGTTGCGGCCGAATTTGCATTTTCATTGTCTTTAAATAATATTCGTCGGCGGTTCCGAAAATTCCGCGCGTCGAGCGTTTCGTCGTCACAAGTCGGCGCCATTTTTGCGCGCGACCAGTGATTGTTTACAACAATTATTACAATTAATTCGAAACGACGCGGATCGCGATTGCCCCGCTCGCGTCGTTATCAGCGTTTCGGTCACTTTCAACCGTACTCTAATATATATAATAAACCATATACAATCTGTAGTCGCGCATTGTTTAACCGGTTATTTGTGCTCGAGATAAAGCATTGTTAATTTTGAGACCAAGTCATGGCACGTTATATCTCGTTATTTTCTATTTCAAAGTTATTTCTGAGTAGAGGTTGACTCACTGTCATCCTCCATTGAAGGGGGACCAATTAAACCGAACGCAAAGCAGGAGAAGTTGGCGCTCGCTTTAACCGAAGTCTTTCTCCGTCTGTTTTGCGTTCCTTCGTTCTTTTTCCACGTATTCCTTCCACAGCGGCACTATTCATCCGAAGCGCGTCGCGCCACGCACTATCTCGAATCTCTCAGCCTTTTTCACGTCCGACGTCGCGTATCGCGAAACAATGCGCATCGATGGCGTAACGTCACCAACGTAACGTAATTAGCATCTCAGTCAGTGTCCGATCGGGGTTCCACCGTCGCTTTTTACAACACTCACAATTAATCGTCAAATTACCAATAACCATTCATAATTAGGCCTCGCGCGTACAAATTAATCAACGTTTAATCAATAATTAATCACCGCAAATTGCCTTTCGTTCGTTTCAAATTGACCGTCGGCGAATTTTCATCTCGTTTGTACGTATACGGCAAGTTATTGTTGTTGTTGCATTAACGTGACTTTCTTTGACTTCGGCGGCCAAACTGAAGCCAAAGCCGAGACGCTTTGTGCAGCCGATTATTCGGTTTAAACACGCTTCTCTGTCGGTTTGGAACCAAAAACGTCTTAATACAAGTTTTTGCCCGCGTGAATTATTGTTCATAAAATATTTTTATGACATTTAAACGACAGAAAATATTTGGTTCCCATCGGCGTGGATGCAGAAAGTTGGCGGGCCCGGTCGTTGCGAAACGACGCCGCGCTTCTGCGAATCTGCGTCTTTTCTCTTTTCTCGTATTTCCAAGGCATCGAAAAAGGGAAACCGAGACGATATTTAATATGCTGCCCAAACAAAGGACTTATTTTTCATCTTCATCGCCGACAATGGCTAATAGTTTCTTTTCATTCTTAACTTCTCTTTGAATCCAAACTGTGTTAGATTTGTATTCGTTTCAGAGTATTTTGTACAACATCTAATTAATTACCGGACTTTTTGTAAATGATTAATAGTATTTGAGTAGCGTTCATTCATTGTAAAAATCACATTTTTTGCGCCATCGAACGAATAAGATATAGAATAATATTTACTTTAAACATACCGACTACAATGTAGCGGCTACAATTTTGTAAAAACAATTTATGGGCGTCGAGTTGCATGCGCGCTCGTGTTTCTTTGCAGAAGCCCAATCACATATAAGCGTAATCTCGTGAGAAAAAGAGTGAATCACTAAATCAATATAATCTCATAGCCTTACGGTATACATTACAAACGTTACCAAACCTTGCGCAAAATATAATCCAATCGGGTGACACGATGATTGCGGCGGTCGTCTCATCGCACGCGTGTTTTTGCAAATTCAAATTTGATACCATAAGAATATACCGATAACAAATATTATAAAACAAATATATAAATAATCCTTATCAACCAATCGCGCGAATCGCGGAATTGCGGCCGAATCGGGCTCGCGTCGCAGCGGCACCGAACGGTGACGGAATGCGGAGTCACGACGCGGGGATATCGGGCATTTTTCCGTCGGCCGGTGCATTTAACGAAATTAAAGAAACTTGGTCGTTTTTTTGTTGCCGATGAGGTGGAGCGGCGGCCCCGCGCGGTGCCCACAGAGCTCGCCTTTGTCCAGCGAGCTCGGCGAGCGCCTCCACGGCGACCCGCTCGCCTTGAGACAAAGCGTCCGCTCTCTCGACGAAGGCCCGCTCGCGGCGGTGCTCCCTATTATTAAGTTTTTGCAATTTATTTGTGTCTGCCCGCTGTGCGGATCGGTCGGCCGCGCCGCGCCAAAGCGCGCACCCAAAAATCACGACCGAACAACCGAGCCGGCATTTTCTGGGTCAATGCTTTCGAAAATGATATATTCACACGACCGATCCTCGCTCCTTTTCGTCCCCGCGCCGCCCTCGCTTCGTTTCCCATCGTTCCGATCCGCAGACGAACTTTTCGCTCTCGTCTACGAGCGCCGTCGCGCGCGCTTCGTGACGAAATCGAACGGCCATTTATCAGCGACGCGCTCGTCGGTCGATTTTGAAACGCACCGATTGATCCGGCGCGCGCCATTATCACCAGTTGTTTCCATAACCGGAATGCATTATCTAATCTTTTTATCTCCGTCTCGTAGCAAAAGTCGATGACTCCGCTCCGACGCCGCCTGCGTATTTTCATTGACCAATTTGGACTGCTTTTCGTTCGTAATTCGAACAATCGTTAAGGTCGATTACGGAGAGACGTTTTTTATGTTCGGAACGTGAAATGAGTAGTCGAATAGATATATATATTTGAATATTAGACTTGGTCTTGCAAAACCAACCGGGTGGATGAATGTCGCCGATAAGTAATGTCCGCGTTCTTTCGCAGTCGGCGAAATCAATAGTCGCACGAGCGTGTCAATCAGTGCGATACGTTGTCTGAACAAGGTTGACGTGTACGAGCACAGAGTCACGCCACCAATGGGACAAAGTCGGATGCGCCGCATCCGATGCTGAATTCGTAATAATATTCGAACATCTATAAACAGGCACGCTGTGCCTCCTACGAAAATCGACCGTCTGTCGACGCAGCGTCTGAGTTGGGGATGGTCGGTAGAGGTCACTGCGGTATTTTGGATCTCGGTCACGATTCATTCGGCGTTTTTATACTTGTCCACAAATTAATCGCGAAAAAACTGACGACGACGCTAACCTACTTGACGCTCATGGTTTTTAATAAATTGTGTACTTTTTTTGTTACAGGTGAGTTGGTCAAACCATATCCCACAGAGTTAATTTGACGATAAAAAAACTCGGACCGGTGAGTATGAAATTGTGCATGGTCAATGTCGACTGGTTACGAAATCAACGTACAAAATGGAAAGTCCTCGCTGACAATCGAGTTGTTTGCAAGATAAATCCAAGTACGATCACGAACTGAACTGTTTAAATGGGATTCTCGAAGCTGTTTTTTGTAAAAAAAAAAGAAAAAGAAGAAACAAACTTCCGTCGTTAAGTTAAAATTAAAAATCTACGATAAAATAAGAAATGTCGGTGTTAGATCAAATTTGACAACAAATCCCATAGATTTGATTGAACGAAAATGATATATCTCGTTTTCAAGGTGTTTTATGGATGAACAACAACTCTCATTATTGATCCAATATTATTATTATTCCACGATGAAAAAGTTCCAAGATTGGTTTAACGTTAAAAACGACTAATTTATCATCATTTAATCATCAAATATTTTAAAACTTAATAATTTATAATTTTTTCATATCTTGCTTCTATTAAATATAAATCTAATTAACGCCATATTAGTTATATTCAATAAAACAACGGACAGAATTTTAATTTAACGATTGGTGCAATAAACTTTTACTCACTTTTTGCACAATTTACGTGTCTTTACGGAGTGCATTTTTATATGTATCGTAATAAAAGTCACATTCATAATTTAAACTGTATATTTCAGACGAACGTATATAAATATATATATATATATATATATATATAAAATATAAAATGTGATTATCTTACTTAAAAACTTGTCAATTGTTGCAACTGATCAATCCAAACTGATTAAAATAATATAGAAACAGGATTTATATATCAATATCATAAACAATTCCGTTAAACGCGTTTATTTAACGTTGATTCGGAACGGTTTTCAAAGAGAAATTCATCTAATTGGAATTTCAATTTGTTAGCTTTTTCGTAAAAGACGTAAACATTCATAAATCACCGTGAAAATCTGGCCCTAAGATCGGGTCAGTCGGGATCGCTTAATTTTCGTGAATCGCTGTTTTTGTAACAATGGCGTTCGCCATGGAATGTCCACGACCTTCGGGGAAGGCTTTTGGAGCACGGTTAAGGGTCCACGACTTTACCTCGGACCCTTGGATCGTCTACCTGAGCCTACAGGCACAGTCGTTTCACTTTTAACGCGGAACAAAAGACGCAGATTCTGCATGCAATGCAGTCGAAATAAATTTAGGATTGAGTGGTAAAGCGAATGGATTTCACCTTGCACAAACATGTTCGAACAATTCTTCTAACGACGAACGTATGACTTTTCACTTGACTATCCTATATTTCACGGTGGAAAGAGAACTCAACGTAATTATGTATTTTTCACTGTCAAAATATACGGAGATCGAATGCAGCCTTTAATTTGCAAAAAGATGTTAATTTACGGTCATCGTATAACGACAGGGAGTAAAGTAGATCGTTAAATTAGTTGTCGGGGGTCGTAAATGTTACATTGGCATGATTAGTTAACAGTAGTTAATCATTTGTAATAGCTGACTTGCCCGATACGCGACTTACTTTTACTTGCTTATACCCGAATTCGATTGTTTCGATGCGACGTTTTATTTTGAATTCAAACACTTTTGTTAATTATATTGTCCCGTGAAAATTCGATTACGAACGCACGATACAAATATTAATTTTGTTTGTACGATCATCGTTGAATGCAACGAGAAATGGAATTTTCTTACATTTCCGGAGAAAGTGTTTTGAATGGATCTGGACCTGACGCAATAATCGAAATCACCTGCTGATAAAATTACTGTTTCGTCAACTCGAATACACAATTCCGAAAGTATAATAACTCGCAAAATTGCACCGAACGTTCCAAGATGACGTTTCTGTACAACTCAATCACGATTGTTAAATTGCTACAGCTGGCGTCGATTTCTAATTTGGGAACCGATTTTTCAATTGAAACCATGACATTTCGGAGTGGTATTATATCAGTCAGATGATAACGTCATAACGACATTAATCAGTTTTAACTGAAAATAAGTTTTCGGCATTTTACCGTACTAATAAAACTAACACAATGAACTAATATTAATCCGATGTTAACTAATGAAGCTAACACAAAAATGATTTAAACTAACAATCAAATACGTACTAATAACACTAATTTTTAACAACGCGTTATTTTAATTTCAATCTCTCTTTTGTTTTACATTTGAAATGTGGTTTTCAGCTAAAAACAGACATGTTTAGATAATATGTGCACAAATGATTGAAAAAGAAATTGCGCATTTTTACTAACCAACTAATAAATATATTAACACGATTAACAAATAACAAAACTACTAATATTATTGTGTGAATCTAACTGAAATGATTAACCATTACGTTAACAATACTAACTATTTTAAAAATTTGTTCAATTTTAATTAACGTTATTAACATTGTGTGTTATAAAACTAAAATGACAATTTGCCTATTAACAACACGCGTAACGAGATTAGCAATCAAAAATATGGACATTATGTTTACTGAAATAACCGATCGAAATTTCATTCGTGATTCGCCTTTTCTGCAATTATAATTATTTCGTCTGACGTTTAATTAAACTGCCTGACATTACGCCGATGTCTCGCATAAACGCTACATTTCACGATCGTTCGTTTTATCGTGTTTCACACAAAACGAAAAACAATAACTCCATGACTCGCATAGGGCATTCAATTACACATCATGTTGGTCAATTCGTTGATTCCAATGATTTAAATTCTTCGTCCGTGAACTAATCAAACAACTATCTTGTAATGAATAAAATTGATGTAATATATCAAGTAATAAAAGGTACAAAATTAAACACACAAATTAATGAAATCTATTTAATATACTTACATACGTAGATCGGATATACGATGTAATAAATAATCATATCTAAATGCTTCTTATGATTTTCACATATATATATACACGCACACATAAATATAGGTAATAGACTTATCAAATAAGAAACAAATTGTATTCGTGAGATTTCTTCAATTCCATTAAAATCATTTTCAACAGAAATTATTGTTTCGAAACGTAAAAGAAACAACAAATTCAAATAAATGTATTTAGTTGTCAAAAGTGTGACCGTAAATTACTATAGTCATTTTTCAGTTTTATGTACATACATGTATATGTGTGCGTTCTTAACTCGTAGGAAATTTTGTTGTTGCACGTCAATGCTTTCTAAAACCGTATGATATCTTGGAAAATCTCATTTCATTTGAAGCAAATATAAATATTTAAGGTAAAGATGTCAAATTTATAAACTGATCATGGGTTGTTTTAAAGTGATTAATCAATTTACCAGTCTAACGAGTTTATACATCGCGTCTCATTCATAAAGTTGTAACATTCTTTCTCATAGAAGATAGTAGAAGACAGTAAAATAGTACGTGCAACAACCCAGAAGTAACAGTATATATATAGAATAGTACGCACACGAACCATTATACGTATATACATATTATTGTTATTATTGTTATTAATACTGTTACATAATTGCGCGTCATTGCTAATTGTGCGTACGTTTTTTTGTTTAATATACTCGTTTGATTAATTCTCTCACGATGGTTTGAAATTTCTCCCGAGCGATTGACGGAATTGTTGCCAAGTATTTTGGGTTTTCGGGATTCGCGGACAAAAAATCGGATGCCGTGTCATCGTGGACGAAAGGTTTCCCGTGCGGATAAAATTACTAGCGCGACGCGGGCACTTCCTGTTGAAAAGCAAACGCGCGGGGTGAGGTTCGCGGGAAGACGAAAAGAAATGAAGGATGAACGAACGGAAGGCGCCGCTCCGTGCCTCGAATTCGTAAACTCCGCACTTAGGCGTTCGAGGTCAACGTTGTATCTCCACGATAGCTAGATCATACTGAATTTACAATTTTAAATCTTCGCAAACTATTCAATTCAGATTGTATACTAAACCATTTTGATGAGCTCAGCCGTAAATGCAGTCGTTGGTAGTGGATTTTAATTTCAAAAGAATACACACTACGAAAGCACTGCACAAACATTCATTTTATTTGGCACAAAATAAATTCGCTTCCCGCTTTGTGTCTGAAAAAACGATATTAATACCGAACATGGATATACGTATATATATATATATATATATATATACTATGTTTTTATATTTAATTTGAACGCTAACTGGTTGATGTTCATCAATTCGGTGGGAAAATGAAATACGAAGGAAACAATGAACATTGGGAAATTTTACCGTGCAATTAGTAAAGTGATTGCTATTTCAAATCATAAGGAATCTCGCCAATCACAAAATCGTTGTTCATTCATGATTTCGCCAATCCCAGGATTAACTTTTACTAATTCATATATAAAGGACTTAATACCATTATTTTTCCGGCGCAAAATGCTTCATCTAATTTACTTTAATAAAACATTTTTTTATATGTAGCGCGCTAGAAAAATACTGCTCTATTCATAAATAATTAACGGAAATTTGACATCTGCAACGCGTACGAACGCCGGCGACTATAAATTGGTAATTGCGCGTTTTCCATGATGAGAAACCTTTTACCCGTTCCCCGTGCAAGATTCGCCGCCACTTTTGGTATATTTGATTAAAAGCCCGTGACGTAAGCCATTCAAAATATTTATCAACAAAATCGGATTTATTAATTAACACGGACAGACGTCTCGGGCGCAACAAATCGATAAAAAACCGGGTCTGAAACAAAATAGCTATTTCTTGCGGCGCGGCAAAAATAAAAATTAAATCCATTCCTGCCTCTATTTTTCTCCAGGACATTTCAAACGAATGCGTGTGTCTTCGCGCTGCAAGAAATAAATCATTGGACCAACGCAGGCATTTCATTCCAGCATGGAAAAGCAGCGTGTGCGTTCTCGACTCGATTATTTTCTTATCTCGTATAAACGTCCGTATCTCGTCTGTTGTCGTTCGTTGTCGAGTGGCGTTTTTCTTCGACTTCGTCCTTCGTGAAACGATGTTAAAAATAATTATGATATTGTGCGTTTTGCGTGCGCCGAATAATGTGCCGGGTTGCGTCGAAAGCGACCGCGCAGTCAAACGCATTATAATTGTAAATGGCTCAAAACTGTTTAATTGTGCCAATTATTGTATTCAAATGGACGCTTGAATTATATATTAATTAAAATAGCGATTGCGACACGACGCAATTTGCGAGTAAGATTTTATTCGGTACAGAGGAATTGACAATATTCATTCGTCGTGACGTAATTGGCAAAAGTAATCGATGTTGAATTTATTATTTGCGCGATGGACAATTTATTTAACGCGACAGTATTGTGTAATGCAAACAACCGCCGGTATTAATAAATTATCTAAACCAACTCAAGATAAATAGCGATGGCGGCAATCAACCGTTTTGATTGATTATTGCAAACTGCATTACTCCGTCGCGGAGTTATTGAGAGGATGGAAATATTCACCGCGTTAACCTTTTGGATTTCAGTTCCACGCGATTCAAGTTTAAAGAAGTTTTTGCCTGCCGCGAGCTCGTATCAATCGGTTTGTTTGTTTGACAAATTAAATACATACGAATTTGTATAAAACGTCGTTGCGCGTCGAGTCGCAATACAGTAACCGTGGAATCGACTTCGTTTCCACGTCTATCGCGGCTCGCTCGAAAACCGATCAACTTTTTGACGCGGTTGTTTCAGCTGCCTATTTTTCCTCCGGTTATTTTAGTTTCTCACGACGCGTGTTCCCTCGGACAATAAGACACAGACGAAACGACGAGTCAATGGTTCCCGGGAACGGTCGTTTTTGGGCGAGAAAAAAAATCACGTTTTGCGCGTAGGAACGTTCGTTTGAGAGCCACTGCGACATCGAATCGTTGAACCACGGAGTGGTTCAGTGGCTCCAAGGCCGGCGGAAACCACGGGTAGGATGGGACGGGCGGCGCTCCGAGCCCTCGCGCGTTTCGAAGTTTCTCGTACCAACCGTCGCGCTGGTCGCCGCGGACGACGTCCTCGGGAAGACCGGCCGGACGACGAAAACGCACGCGAGACCCCGAGCGACGCAGCCCGTGACGCACGTACGCGCGTTTCCCACGTCGCTTCTGTTATCGCCACGCTCCTTTTCCCGTCGGTTTCGACCACGTCCATAGCGCCGCGTTCGAGTATCAAACTCCGTCACGAGCCAGCGCGCCCGATTGGATTTTCAAAATATTGATCACGTTGACCTAGTCGGGGACGTGAAAAATGCGCGATAAATTTTCGCAGTTAAATATCCCGTATGCCGCGTTGTTACATTTTAGCGAGCTGGCTCATTTTGCGGCAATTAAAGCTCGAACGATTTTTGCAAATTCATCACGGCGAGCGGTTCGTTGTTATTAATAAATTGATTATGGCGCGGCGAGGTCGAATCGTTCTCCAACCAAATTTGTTGAATGCAAATTTGGTACTGCGGTTATCTTAATAGTATTGTGGGTATGAAATTGTTTCTTATCAATTACCGTGTACGGTGTTCCGATTACAATGCAGATGAGAATTCAAATTCATGCACTCGCGAAGTGTTTTATAGGAAATAGGAAGTGGTTTGTGATGCGCATGAAATGAAACACGTCAATGAAGCGAACGATTTTTCAGTCGTCAGCTTTTCACTGAATGTGCCTGAGAAATTTCATATGGTGGTATTATTGTAATTTAATATTATAAATGAGGACAGTTTAGATGCTTTAATTAAAACTTGAAGATTATTACAATAGATATTATTCATTGAATGTAATCACAACCGCGCTCCACATTTCAATAATAGCTTGGAATGCATAATGATTATGATAGAAAATGGTAGTTATCCAACGAAAATAAATGGTGGCTAAAACGGATAGATTTTTGTTTTTAAATTATACCGTTCCTTCAAAACCATGAATTGCGCCAATTGATAAGTCGACGATTCTGTAACAGATGATTTCACGCTGGTAAAAATAAATACACCTTTATTGCAATTTATTTACATTGCCCCACGC
>JABFQC010006885.1:0-10462 GCA_022817085.1 Psilanteris sp. ZL-2020
TATAATTTCCTATATGATTTCCCTTATGATTTATTGTTTCAATTTATTATTTGGGTTCCTATGTTATTTCCCATAAGAGTTCTCATAAGATTTCCCAAGTAGATTCCTATCTGGTTTTTTTTCTTAGAGTTCGAAATAAACTAGAAAAGCTTCATGATTTTATATTACAATCTGATTTTTGATATAATTATTTTTACGGAAACTTGGCTATATTAAGGGATGATGAATGTGGAATTCGTATTTTATGACTTTTTATGACTATAATAGATCACGTTGTGCCAAAAAGAAAAATAAACCAAAACAACTCTTTTTCCAGTATGGTATGATAATAAATTAAAATATTTGATATATGAAAAAAAGAAATTACACAAACTATTTAAACATTAGGACTATACACATTTTTATGAGTATTCTAAACTGCGCACAATTAAAAATTCTATTCTAATCACATCTTCAAATCCTCGTCAAATCCTATTCTAGAATCTTGTATAAAAGACATTTAAATAAAATTAACGTAGGCCTACACTCTAATCCTAAATTATTTTTTAAATATATAAATAAACTTAGAAAAAACGATAATATCCCTCCTGTTTTTTCTGAGGGGACTTTTTCATTACTCAAGATAATAGTATTGCTCAATGCTTTGCAAATCAATTTGGTAGTTTTTGATAACCCTTCTCAATTTCATACATGTGACAACACGTTATCAAACGTGACGTCAAACTTTTTCATGTGGTTAACAATATTTCAGATGCTTATCTCCTACAACAAGATCTATCTAGATTTCCTACATGATGTCATACTAACAAATTGTCAATAAATGTTGATAAATATAAAATTGTTAACTTTACAAGAAACAAATCTGTTTTGAAATATGATTATAGTATTGATAATATCAAGTTGGGTGATACCTCGCATTTGCGTGATTTGGGAATAATTTACTATTCTGATGGTTTATTTAATAGACGTATATTGGATATCACAGCTCGAGCCCTTAAGATTTTAGGTTTTATAGGGAGAAGTAGTACTTTTTTCCATAATCTCAATACATATAAACTCTTATATGTCTCATTGGTTACACCAATTCTGAAATATGCCTCAGTTGTTTGGTCCCCTTATACTAAACAAAATATTTTGAATATTGAAAAAGTGCAGCGAAAGTTTATCCGTAATTATGATTTAGAAATAGATTACCAGTTATTGGATATCATGACGATCTTACTCTCGCCCGTCAAATACCTAATTTGAATACTTTAGAATTTACACGATCATTGGTGGATTTGTTATTCTTGTACAAATTAATTAACGATCGTTTATCTCTACCTATACTGAGTATCTCAATCACTTCTAAATATATAACTATTAGGAATCCGAGAATTTTTGATACTATTTTTTATCATTCTAACTTTTGTTACAACGATTCGGTAAAACGATTAGCCAATAGTTTGTCTTCGAGAAAACATTCCACACTTATTGTGAAATAATATACGAATTATTTCCAATTAATTCAACGATATGATTTATATTTTTATATAACGTACCATTTAATCTTCGGATGTTTTTTTATTTAACTACAAACAACTGTGATTATCGTATTACTTTTTTTTGTTTTTAATTTTTATGTATTTTATTTATATCTTTTAACAATGTTAATTATTCACCATAACTCGTATTCCCTTCGATTATGGTTTTCCTAAGAGAGGTTTGAATAATTCTTATTTAATTGAACTTCCTGAGTTAGCGATGATCTGCAAATTCTCAAATGTCTTCAGGTTCTGTATATAATCCTCAATAGACTCGTCTGACACTTGAATAATTGTATGAATTCGACCTAGATATTGGTCCTGGTATTTATCTGAACAGTCTTAAGGTGATTCTATCCAGAACGAATGATAAACATGCAAAGAGTTTTTCTTTTGAAAACTGATTTACGGATAAATGCTCTCCCAGTCTCGTCGGAAATTCTTCAACGCCTATATGGAGAAAAAACTTGAAAAATTACACCGACAATCGGTGACAACAAAGAACTAATGTATAGTAGTTTGAAATCACATTCCAAAAGTAATTTTTGCAAACGTAAGAATGTGAGACACAACCTAATACGCGCTGGTACATGGTATTGTGGTTGGTGGTTACGCATCTTATTAACTGTTTAACTTACGTAGTTCTTGGTGTAACTAAGCCCGTCGACACTGGAGAACTCTACCGGATTATGTAAATATATGATCTTGCAGGTCAGTTTCGATTTCTCTGACGTCTAGCAACGCATCTAAGTTGTATGGTACACCAGAACCAGATACGAGGTTTTCAGCATCTGATATAGGGGACCTTTGCAGTACTTCAGGCTCTACTGACTCATAAGGGATATTTTCCCTAGGAGAATATTCTCTTCGGATATATAAGTGCACTTGATATTGAGAGTAGCCTAAAGGGGATAATTCGTCCTCGGGGTATTTCGGAATTGAATCTTCCAATAGCCTGAATCGGTAGAAGTGCCGAATTGATTTTAATCGTCCTTTAGTTGTAATTTAAATAATTGCATAACTATAACACGTAATCAACTGTCAGATGATAGATAGCATCCCATTGCTTTCGTGATTTTCTCATTCCTTGATGCAATTAATTATGTAAATTTTTGAAATAATAAAATTATGTATGATAGGATTGTCCAAACTTAAGGTAAAACTGACAAATGAAAATTTGTCCAAAGGGGAAATCGAAAGGGATAAAATATCTTATCACAAAAGCTTTAAAAAAAATTATTTTAAAAACCGTAAACTTCCTAAGAAAAAATTCAAACTAAAAAAAGGGAAAAAGAATTTACAATTTCATTAAATTAAAGGAAAAAAGAGGTTAATTAATCAGAGAAAGGTAAACAATATATATTTATGGAAATAATTTAAAGAGGAAAATTATTAGTAAGACTGAAGACCTACTGTCCCCCCCTCCATAAGTTAGGTAAAAAATATATATATTTGATCCCGAATTTGATGTAGTTTTCGAGTATGCAAGAATTATTGCTCGGAAATTAACTGTTGGCGAGATATTCGCATTTTTGCACATTTACGAATATCGTTTAGTATAAGTCAATTTAGTATGTGTCTTTTATATGTTCTATTTTCTTAGCCTATTATTAAAAAATTATATACAAATCTTTTTTGATATAATATATTATTTGTTATAAGAGTTAACATCTGTATTTATATATATATATATTATAAGTTAACGACCAAATTTGACAGACAAGTGTAATGTTAAATAAAAACTTCATTCATTTAAATTATCATTTATTTTATACGTTTCGACTATATTGTTTGTCTTCTTCAGTGATACTTAAAATTTGGTTATGAAAAATTTGTAAAAACTATTGATCATAATGTAATATATAGTATACTGATATATGATATAGTATATAATATATACAATACTTAATTGTATAATTCAAAAAAGTATCACTGAAGAGAACTAACAATATAGTCGAAACATATAAAATAAATGATAATTTAAATGAATGAAGTTTTCATTTATCATTACACCTGTCTGTCAAATTTGGTCGTTAAACTTTAATAATATAATATATTTTTTGTATATATTTTGATATATTATATATATATTCTGAAAGAATTATTATTCACAACTTAACTGTTAACGAGCAATACGCGAGACATATAGATTTTAAAATGGGTTAAAATTTCTTTTATTAGTATTATTAGAAATAATTCTTCAGTATTACCATAATAAATTTTATATTACATTTAAAACAAAAGGATAAAAATTCAAAATCATTCCAGGTGTGGCTATTGAAAAGTGGCAACTAAAGAGAAGTAATTTTATAAATAAATAAAATAATTCTATTTTTATTAAAATATTTTTGTCTTAATTTAATATATTATTAAGCTTTAATCAATTTATCCGTTGTTTCATTTTGAATATTATATATATAATACAATATTTATATTGTTTCTTTTTTAAATTATTGGAGGTAGTATTATAATTTAGTCATATATATTTTAAATAATATAGAAATGGATTATAAGATTATTAAAGGAATTCACTATATTGCATGAATTAGTGAATGAATATCTTTCAATGTTTTTAAATAAATAACTTAAATTTAAAAATTAATAACTAAATTGAATAAAATTACATACGATACATACGATATGATAGATACATGATAAAAAAAGTTATATTAAAAAATTGCGTTAAAATAGTTATTAATCCAATGTAATTAACTATTTAATACTATATAGCTATAAATTATAGATTTGTCTACGTAAACGATTCCGGTCTTATATTTATATCTTAATTAATAATTAAAGTGATATTTTATTATTATATATCCTGTGAAAATAATTTGATAATTAAAATTTAAATTATAAATTGATTTAAAATGTATTAAACGATATTGTTTATCGAAGTTGTTAAAAATATGTTAATGAATTTGTTAAAATTATGTAAGATATATTACAAAACATGTTTTATTACAATCATTACCAGATTTTTGTAACTATTACTAGAATTCTGGTTGTTGTTGTTATACAAAAAAATTTTCAGTTTAACCATAGTAATAATATTTATCACAAAATTGTAACAAGTACTGTATATTCAAATAATTTATACTAGAATTTTGTTTGCGTGTATAGTACTACCGATTTAAATTCTTTTAATAAGATTTCTATAAAAATATAACATAAAAATATGCAGTCACTCTAAAATGAATGAACTTGGTTTGTAAAGTTGTTACTTATATTTTAGTATATTTGATTTCAGTTCGGCGAACCTATGCAATAGACGAGTTTAGCTTTACTATTTGAATATGTTCGTATATGATTATATCTTTGACGCTTCAAATCACATTTTCTGAATATTTCTATCCTAAAGCAATAATCATTTAAAATTAAAAAAAATAGAAATCACTCAAATTTAAAATATTTCATCACATAATATAGTCCTTGTGAATAGTTATAAAATATATAACTACTTCATAATTTGTATTGACTGCGATAAACAAAAAAAATATATTAATTAACAAATTAAACAAATTATTAGAAAATAATAATTTCAATGGGAAAATTACAATTTTTATATTATATTCGTTTCCGTTTTACTGTATAATATTACAATATACAGAAATTAAAGGTAGTTTCTATGATATACATAATATAATTTAAACAATTCATGCTGTACAATAAAAGAAAAATATTTAACCAATTAACGAAAAAAATTAACATTTGTTAATTAAACATGCAGAAGTTTTATAAGAATTTGAATAGATAAAATGTATTTGAGCAACACAATTAATTATTTAAAATATATATGTAATAAACAAACAGTTACGCTGGGAAATTGATTACGCGATAGGTTTGTTAATGAAATAAATTCAATATTGCAATTTTGATATTACGATGAAGTTGTTTATCATTTATGTTATAGTTGAAAAGGTTATAAGAGGTTTAATTGAAAGCAATGTCCATTTTCAATTTAAATTCTATTTTCGTAATATTTTCAAGATAGAAAGATTTCTTTCTATTAATTACACGCTTTATCGAAAATATTCGAAATATTTGCGATGGTATATTTTTGGAGTGTTAATACTGCCGGTCTATTGATCTTTAATATTTTGAAGTAGAAATCAATGACCGCTTGATCTAAAAATGTAAAATGAAAATTTGCAGACATATATATCAACTATAATAATGATACTTTCAAAAGCAATTCGTTCGTATTAAAAAACCTCAATAATTCTACATTTTGCGTGTTAAGTGTTGTATTGAAGTGTATTCTAAATAAACATATATACTTTATTGAAATAAAACTTTATTTGGATCTCTAATCAACATACACGTTTTCATTATTCACAAAGATGTTGAATTTACGCACATTATACATTACTGTTTACAAATGATTACATGAAAAGTACAGATGTGAAATGTTTATAAACAAAAATCTGATTTATTTGTCAATATTTATATGTGTTAAGACATAAATATTTACTTAACCTGTATTATCCACAAAGTCGCACTAAACTATCTAAACCCAATTAAATTACATTCTTGAAATATTCACAAAAAATAACTATCAACTTATTAGCTGCACACTGAATACCGCACTCTGTTTATACGTGCTGAATAATAAGAAACTTGTAATTGAATAAAAAATTAATTTATGTACACAATTTTTTTCTTGCCCGAAGCAACGTTGCATAACCAAGTTATCGACTTTTCGACGACATTTCGTCTTGAACCTAAATTGCTCTTTTTAAATAAATATAAATGAACCATCAATGATTCGCCAACGTCGATCGATTATGGTTTCCTTCCGGCAACAGGAAGTGTCTATTTCTGTAATCCCGAATTGGATCATTTCTGACGCGAATTACCGAATCATAAAGTTGTTTATATTTAACATAGCGTCGGCGCGTTATCAGTAAGGTTATCTCTATTCTGAGCGAGACTTCGAAAAACGTATAAGCTCAATTAATACACTACTAGAAATGTACTGGTTGAAGACGTTGCTCTTGTTATCTCTTTTGTGCTTGGCCCTCGCGAGAGCGTGGTCATTTTCCGATGTTTTCGTGTCCGTGGATAGATTTTTCGGCCGGAACAAAGCGAACAATAACAAGGAGCTGAAAAAATTCAACGATATGCATAGCGAAGAAAGAATCATCGCGGTGCCAGTTATTCGTCGAGTTACGATATGCAAGCCGGGACAAAAGCTCGATCGTCGCGGTAAATGTAGAACCCAGTGGAGATAAAGCCAATATCCGTCCGTTCCGAAGTTGACGAAAACTTTGTTTATTATATCCGTGGGACAAAAGGAATCGATTACACGCAATCAGGTAAATTGATTGGTTTGTTTCTGATCGGATTGTTTAAGCAAATGCGCGCGAACAAAAAAGTTACAACAGCAATATCAAAACGCAGGATGCTAACAATCAAAATTTCATTTAGACTGGATGACCATTTTTCACGAGTGCTCATCAAATATTGTTGCAACTAAAACCCCGAGAAAATATTTATTTAACGAACGATTAAACCAGGTGTTGGTTAACGACGTAGATCGAAAAATATAAGAATTTGTCACGGGCTTCTATTTGGTCGAATGAATAAATGCTTTTCATTCAGTGCAGTGTGTGTTCTTGTGTGTTTCAATATAATTTCAAACTAGCTATTATATAAATTACGTTTACTTCGTGTAATTCTGTATCATTGCTGTTTAACTTTTAGTTCGGTTGTTATAGTTTACAATTTGACAAATAGACATGAAAATGAGGTTGAATCCATGATGGTTTTTTGTGTTTAAATCAAGTCGCTCTTTTAGGTTATTAGTGTTGGAATGAAATTAAAAAGTTTTATAGAGATGAATAATTATTTACTTAGTGAATAAAGTAATTAATTTGAACTATGAATATCTAATAAAAATATTTTAATATTTTTATGCTGATTATGACATAATAATGAAACCTTTAATGTCTGTTTATATAACGGCGTGATTTTATGTTTCAGTACAAAAGTTACTACGGTTCCAGCTATCAAAAATCTTATACTTATAATTATCATATAATTTATTACCGAGGTTTCCATAAATGCTACAAAATTTGGCGCTAATTTTATATTTTTGATTATATATAAATATGAATGTACCTCTATTTATATTATATTACATTATATGACTTTTGTGTTTAATTTCATTCTCTCATCCTTTAATAAAAACAATCCTGATTCTTTACAAGGCGTACTCATTTTATACGATATGTATTATGTTAATAAAGGACGCACTTATCTCAACTGAATTGTTTATTCTTTAGTAATACAAAGTATTGTAGAAAATAAAAACGAGAATTGTTAAACCTCAAGTATGCGTGTCATATTAACTATCTCATTTCTGCTCTAGAAAGTCGCATTTGAGTATCACTTTCGCTCGAATTTGAGAAATGCCACGTATACTTGTTGCGAGTTAATGATTTAACCGAGTTAATACTCATCTTGAGGATATTTAAAAGTTGTTATATATTCATTTTTTATATTTTATTTAATTCATAATTTTGAAAGTGAAATCTTGTTTTATTAAGAATGTAATAATAATGTTAAGTAAATTAATGAGAAATAACATTATCGTAATTTTTCATCTTATACACAGTAGTAAATTTAAATGACAAGATAATGATAAATGCAGATCTACTACAAGCAAACTAATTATTTGGTATGAAAATTTTAACTTTTTTTTATATACAGTTTGATGTTTAAAAATATTTATTATTTAAAATTATTTTCATATGAATATTTTCATATTTCATAAAACGAAAATAATGTACAAATAACAATTATTAATTTATTTAAGTGCGATTTAAAAAAAAAATAATAAAATACATTTAAAAGATATCAATTTAATGTATATATATTTTGTCTAAACTAGATAGATAGTTTCATGGAATGATTTTCTATATTAAATAATTGTGATATTATATTATGTTTTCACAAAAATACAATTTATTTTAATCATAAAATTTCAGATTATATTAAATAGTTTTGTGTTTTGTGTCGATTTCGTAGACAACACGATTTACTAATATAGTAAATTACAATCATAACTAACGTTCGTATTTGAACAAATGTTAATTTTTGTGCTTATTAACAAATGCAGACAGAAAGACAGATGGTTTTAGTAACCATAAACCATTAATATATGGATTATTAACAAAAATTCTAATTTAATTTCGTATTTGTTACGAAGTTAAGTTGACGTAAACTAATAAGTACAAGTAGTTGTTTTGTTTAACGTGAGTTATATGCCATTGTTTTTATGTTAAATAACCAGTATTCACAATTAGTTTTTAATTTGTTAAATAAATAACAACAACACAATTGAACTATCAAATGTTTCTTTAATACGCATAATAAATATAAATAAATTATTATATTTTAAATAATAATTCACTTGTTTTTAACCATTTTTAAAAAATCGATGTCAATCACGTTACACAATTCCGAGTTTTCAATTATTTCGATATTATTTACCGTTTTATATGGCAAAACGACAGATTTGTTATTTAGATGATAAATTTGTATGTTTTTGATTTTTAAAGATATAGTATAATGTAATTTTTCAATTTTCTGATTAAATTTGATCCACAAAAATTAATAGTAATCTTTAACAATTATCACATATAATGTCTGTATTCGATATAATTAATATAAAAATATTGTCAAATTTGATTTTAATTTCAAATTTTTTTAACTATAATATGTTTTCCAATTTTAAACAAATTATAGTTTTAATAATCTGTTTATATATATCACATTTAATGCAAATTTTGTATATATAATTTAATTGTAGCATATTATGTAATATATCAAATTTATATATAGTTTAATACTTTTATATTCAACTAACTGAATATACTCCATTTATTTTTAAATTTTTACTAAATCCGTGTTTTTCATATTATATATAAAAACATGTAATTTTATAAATTACTAGAAGTATTTATGGTGAAAAAATTAAATGTATATATTAGTTTAAACTTTGAATGAACATATTAGTATTTACTCTATAAAATACTATACATTGAAGCTATTGGGATTTTAAAGTTTTCTCATGGAATTTTAATTTGTAACGTTCGTTGAATAATGACTCGGACCAAAAAACGGCGTAATGAAAACAGACTTTTAAAAGGTATATATTTAAAAAGAATACGGAATACAAAATATTTCTATACACACACACACTACTTCCAAAATGTAATTAAATAAACATTATAAAATCTGCTTTAAAGGCAAAACATTGTAGGTATAATTTGGTGATAGATTACAGTCTGTTACAGATTTTGCGGTTATATAATTTTGAAAATTTTACCACTAATTTTACTGTCAATTAATTTGTTTAAACGAAAATTGGCTCGAAGACTTCATTTCATCGCTTCAAATGCTTAATTTATTAACAAAATAAATTTAGTTATACGTTGATCTAAATAAGAAAATACTCACGGAACAATCTCAAAGCAATGTTCAAACAAACTGTAAACGGTATAAATGACGTTTGAAATGCTGAAATTTGAAACTATAAATGCTTATTAAGACTTTTAAATTAAACATTCTTTTCATTTCCCATTGAGTTTACTCACTTTTCAGAAGGACTATCAACAGATACATCAATCCGTTAAAGATCTGAACTGTAACTTTTTTGAAAACAACACAGACATTTGTGTACCTTTCAAAATCGTTGTTTTTCAGTCAGTGTGATAATTAACATACCATATTAGGTATAAACAGTCCGAGTCGGACTATGCGTGAAATTAAGATAAAGTACAGTTTCACAGATAACGATAACCGTTCGAAGCTTTTACCTTATGTTTGTATTGATGCCGGCAAAGATGATAATATCTGGCTTGAGAATGCTGATTTCAAAAATAACACAAATTTCTTGATAGATATGACGTCCGTGACATTTGACATTAGAT
>JABFQC010006886.1:0-10462 GCA_022817085.1 Psilanteris sp. ZL-2020
CGTATATACTATATATTTATATTTTATTATAAATTTTGTTTTATATCAAAGGGTGTTGGAACTTATTATACACAAAGAGTGCTAATTCAATTATATCATGAAATTAAGAAAAATGGAGCTGCAAGATCTTTAAAAGCAGCAATTTGGAGATTTGGTTTAATGAGTTATACAATATCACCAGTTAAAGGAAAAGCTTATATTTGCAATTTGATTCCTTGTTTTATTCAGATAATAAAACGTAATGAAGAAATTCTTATAGAAACATTGTCAAATTCTTTTCCTTTGATATTAAAATCATTAGGCTCATTTATGAATGATAAAGATGTACAGGTAAATTTATTCATATCGATTTCACTTAACTGATTTAAGTAATTTTATTTATTTTATAAAAACATTCATTACAGGTTTTATTGGAAGCTTTCCTTCCATGTGTTACTTCTTCAAATGCAGTTTTTCGTAGATGTGCTGTTAATATAATTTTAACAGTATGTTTAAACTGTAGGAAATCACAGTATTTTTTAAATTGCATAATTGGTTATATTATCAGTGAGTTTTGAATATTTAATAATTTAATTCTATTAGAGATTATATATTTATTTAAGCTTTTTAATTTTTTAATATCTTATTTCCTAGAATTTTTAAACTATTGTTTAAATACAATTCTACAATATATTATAAAGTGATATTTTTAATTTGAAATAAGTGTAATTTTAATATTGTTATTATACTTATAATTATAAAATTAGACATTTTTATTTGTTATTTCCAGATTCATTAATAAATTTATCTAAGGATAATATTTCAATAACACACGTCATTGGAGGTTTTGGGTGCTTAAAGATATTATTACCTCATATCAGATTATCTGAATCTGTAACTGAAAATGAGAAACTTATTAATAATCATATATTAGTATATATGCATTGTTTACATTATTCTAAATATTACAACAATCATAATATTATAAATGCTGCTTTAGAAACTTTAATTCAGTTACTACAAATACAATCTGTTGATATAATAGCAAAATTAATATCACCAGATGGAATAATTAATGTTAAGATAAACGAAGCTCAGCATGAATCATCGATATTTGATTTTAATTCCTCGATTGATCCAGAAGAAACAGCTTTACTTTCTTTGAATTCGGATTCATCAGATATTGTATCAAAAGATGAACAATTATTTATGACTCAAGTTAATAAAACTGAATTTAATGATAGTATGGAAAAATATGAAATTGATAATGAAAAATTAAATAATGTTTTGTTAAATAGTAAGTTCCTTATAAATTAAATTATTATAATGAAATATTATAATTTGATTAATTAGTGGTAAATTTGATATAATATAATATAAAATTTATACTTATGCATATATATTATGATATTATGTTATTATTAATATATTAGGCATATTTTATTACAAAATTAATTTTAATGATATATAGTTAAAGAATTTAAAACTTATTAATGTATATTTAAGTTAAGTTTAAACTAGTATACTATAATTAAATTTCTGGAAATATCTAGATAATAGAGTGACTTCAAAATAAATTTATATTGCAGCTAACAAGGATAAGGAAGAAGATACAACTAATAATAAAAGCATGATTTGTGAGGACGTCATAATAGATTCCAGTCATTTAAAAGATTTTTCTGATGACACAAGCATCGATACTGAAACAAAGGTATCAGAAAATCCTACTGTAGAATTTGAAATCTCCCAAAATTTGGATATTGGAAGTTATGACGACATGGATGTGCCATTGAAATATTGTTGTCGACATTTAGTTTCATCATTTTTGTTGACGGGACACCCGAATAGTTTAATTCCTGATGAATGTGTACGAGTCAGTGTTAAATCATTGACGTTAATTTCTATAAGTCACATATTCAAACTTGATTCATCTATATTTTTTGAAACTGTAACCAAAAATTCAGATGGTAATGCACAATTAATTAAAGATGTTTTATTATATGCCGATCACCCTGATCCTCAAATTAGAGGTAATACATCAATGATTGTTGCATTTCTTATGAAATCAATATTTGTTCAATACAATAATTCTTTTCTTAAATTGGATTCAAAAATATTTTCTGATAATATTGATAAAAGCAAATTTCTGGATTCTCTAATAAACATATTAATGAAGGTAATATATAAACGTATACTAATTTATATATGTTATAATGGTTTTTGTATCTTGATTAAGTTCTAAATATGAATTTATATTTCAGGGGTTGGAGGATATTTCTGCAATAACATGTCGCCAAACTTTATCAGCATTAAATATATGTTTGAAAGATTTACTATTATCGGCTCAAAGTGACAGGGCAATTAAATTATTGAAAAGTTTTAATAAAATATCAAATAATCAATACTTTTTAGTCAAAGTAAAGTTGGCAGATGTATTGGGTAATTTACCTTACAATATTATTCAATATGTTTCAAAAAGTAGTAAATTTCAAAATGATAACATTATGTGCCTTATACATTTACTTAGTGATCAAGATTACAGAGTAAGACATGCTGCTAGCATTGCTATTGTGCAGTAAGTAATATTGTTTATTATTAAAATTCCAAAATTGTACGAATAAGAATAATTAATACTATTAATTGAATAATTTTATTTATATATTTAAATGTTTCAGAATAATATCCAATTTGCATTCTAAGCAATTAAATGAAGATTTAACATTTGATATAGCAATGCAATGTACAAATTCTTGCAGTGCGTTTCAAAAAAATGATCAGAATGAAATGTCAAATTTTAGAGATAGTATTCAAACAATGTTAACATTGAACGATTTTAAAAAAGTTTATAATAGTAATATAAATGAAGCACTATCAATAATAATTGGCTTACTTGTTGAACGTTTTGTTGTGTATGAATCAAAATATACTTTATTAGGATGTTCTGAAATTTTGAGTCGTTTAAGTGAAACATATTTACCAATAATATATCCAAAAGCATGGGACTGTTTATCGGTACATAATGATAAATGCATCAATAATTCTAGTCAGATGGAGCATTCTAGTAAATCTCTGAACAATATAACAGCTTTAAGTAGCTCTTTAATATCCAATATTCTAAACCTACTCTATTCTTCATCAATTAGTTTAGATTTAATGGTGCATAGACATTTACTTCTTCTAGCTGGAAATTTAATATCTGGTATGTTTATTCATAATTATGACTATAATGACACGGAGGCGAACAGCTCAAACAAATCATCGTTTGAATTCGTTCATTTATGGGAATCCGTAAAGAATGAAGAATTAAATCAATATTATAGAGAATTATTGGCACATGTTATAAAATTACTAAATATTTATGTTCATGTAATTGATGATGCACCATTAGTAGTTTTTGAAAAACAATCAGAAGCGGAGTACTCAAAATCAAAATTATCGTTTGATATTAAGTCAAAGAAAAAAACCGAAAGAACTAATAAAGAAACTCACAGCTCTTTTATTAATAATTCTCATTATTTGAAATTGTATGACATATTAAAAGCTGCGCATGCCAATTACAATATTACTTTGGAACCAGATGCCAGTGAATTGTATTTGTCTTTATTAAACACTTGTCTAGATGTTTTAGCAGAACTATTAAATTTTGCCAGTGTTAATGATGCAAATCATATAATGGAGGAGTTATTACGCTACTTTTATACTATTTCAAATTTGGCCCTTGAAAAAACAGTGAAATGCGTTCAACAGCTTTTGAAAACCATTTTTCATGCAAATTTAATTATTCAATTGAAGCAATCAGAACTAACAAAAAATCTGAAGGAAATCCATTCATATATAGAAGAAATAGAAACTGAAAAACATTCAAGTAAAAGATTGTATATGCGTTATTTATACAATACTACTCAACAAATAAGCAATATTTTGACAACAGCAAATAATAAATTTAAAGATGCTAATGTTTCATGCAGACAAGATAAACATTTTGTAGCGAGTGTTTTAAGAGATGTTAAATACAATCGTGAGAAAAAAAATTCAATCACAACATCAATAAAATTATTTGAACCTATAGTTATTAAAGCTACAGCATCTATGACTTTAAAAAATAATTGTATTTCTTTACAATGTCAAATTCTCAAGTTACTTACTCAACTTATGAAGCTTCACTTTAATTATGATTCACTGGATTCAGAAAAGGTAAATAATTCATATCCTCCCATCTTCATATATATCCATTATATATATTCAATATTGTATATTCAAATTAAGTATAATATTAATATAAATAATATCATATTAAATATATATTTAATTTTATTTCTATCAGGTAGTATTTAGATACATTTGGAAACAATTTGAATATATAGAGGATGGTCATGTGCCACAAACTGAGATTCTTTTACCAAATATACTCGACTTTTTTATGAACTTATCTTATGCTTTTAAAATCCACTCTGAAGAGGATATCAGTATATCAGATATCATTCATCTTTGTGATGGTTTGATAGCTAGTGAACAACTCCCGATAACGCATATTATTCCAGCATTGGTTCCAATAGTAGAAGATATATTTATTAATCGTAATTATGAACCAACTGAATCGAAACATGTGGAATTGGAAACAACTCGAGAAGTATTATTTTCGATGCTTCTTAAATTAGTAGAACATCATCAGATCATTGAATTACTAATTATATGTCTTCGAGAAACTGAACTCAGCAATTTAAATAAACGATGGAGGCGCTGGTCTGAACTTGTTGTCGATGGGGTTTTATCTGCATTAAATTCAGGAAATTTAAAAATTGAAACAAAAGGAGCTTATATGTCTTTCGTTAAATTGTTTGCTGTGATCAATGAAGATGCTTTCCAACCAATTGACCAATTTCTGAAAGTTCTATTGATTAAAGCTTCGTCTTTCCCAAATGACATAGTTGATCGTAAGAGATGGATCGGAACCATTAATATAATTATGTTACTATTGATTTCAAAATCAAATGAAAAAGATATCTTGGACAGACTAGATGAAATAGATGCAATGGATCCACTATGCGTGAAGAAAACAGATAATGAAATGTCTCGTTCGGATTTGAAATTTGCCAAACTTATTTTTAATACTATTAAAACTGTTTGTTCAAATATTTTAAATTTGCATAAATGTCGAAATTACACATTAACCATAGAAGACTCATATGATGTTTGTTATGAAAGTAGCTTATATTTAGTAGAGCAATTAACGTTATTTTTACAATTGTGTATATATTTATTCGGCTGTGAAAGTTATAGTAAAATTGCTCAGGCTAGCGAAAATTTGGTTAATGAAGATTCCATAGTTATTGCTCTTCATAGTGAAGTATTGAAAGTTGGTAAAATATGGCCAATTATTGCATGCGAGTGGGTACACATTATGACATTATTGAAATGCAATTTGTTATCGTTTTGGTCAAATACGTTTAATTTGAAAACGATTAATGAAAAATCTGATGAACATGAGATAAATGCAGACGTAATTTCAAAAATGAGTACTGTAATATTCTATGATTACTTGTATTACAGTCGTGACGAAGAAAGTGATCTTTCAAAATGGTTTCTTAGTAGTTATATCGAAGAAATTGTATCAGTTGCAAATGAACTTCCTCCTTCAAAACTTACAAAAATGAGTGCATTTATACTACAATCACTGGATACACTATTTAAATCCCATTCAACAAGTCCGAGTTTTATTAAAAATTTACTACTATGTCTTGAAAATGCACATTATCTGCAGAATGGTGCTGTTATTTATGCGCTTATGATTAAATTACCGACAATTAAATATGTAACTTTGTATCGAAAAGCTATTAATATTATATGCCAAAAAATTCAAATTTTATTGACCTTAAACGTTAGTAATGCAAAAGAACAACTTTCTAAAGAAAATTATTTAAAAATCGTTGAATTTATGCGTGAAAACAAACGTATATTGAAATATGAAAAATTATTTAAATTAATAAATGATCTAGGAATTAATTTTTATGATCAGGAATGTTTAAAAGTAACAGAATTTTATTCAATTATTAAAACACCAGAAATAAAACGTTCACATGCAGATAAAGACTGGTTTATTTCAATGGTTACAAAACAGTGCCTGAAATCAAATGATCTACATTTTAATAATCTTTGGGAAATTGTACAACTATTAAGTAAATTAGATGCGGATGATTGTTCTAATATCTTTAATTTGAAAGATTTTAATGTGAAAATAATTCGGAATAGTTTAATTTTGGGTGCTAGATTGACAGTGGAACAGTTTCAAAATGCAAAATCATTATTACATAGTCCTTTATATGATGTCGCTAAAAACTTTTTATTCCAACAAATAAAATTTATTAACAGTCAAGTACCAAATATTATAAATAATGTTTTTATAGAAGATAGTTCGAACAATGAAAAAGCGTGTTACAATCAAATATCGGAATTTTTTATTGAAAGTTCAAATTGGAATTTAATTTTTAAAATTATACCCAGTGTAATTGTTTACACCAAAGTTTTGGAAACTTTACCAGATTATAATATAAATTATATTAACCAAGAATGCAAAGAAGAACTTATTAATTTTGCTGTTCTATGTTTTAATTTAGCTCAGTGGATTATTTATAGAAATAAAACTGAAGCTAATTACAAGATTAAACCTCATGAGCTTGAGATGACCTTACAATGTGGAGAATGTGTTTTCAAAGAATCAAGTATAAGCAAAGATCTTAATTCTCCTCAACATTATTCTAAAACTTGTACTTTGGCTAAAGTATTAGTAGAAATTGTTAAATATTTTGTTGAAATGAAAGTTAGTGTGCCGAATAATGTTTTAAGTTCGGCTTATCAGACTAATGCAACAAAATATTATGCTCAAGCATGTTTACGTACTGCAGATTTAGTATTTTGGTTGGAAAGTAGTACTTCAAATAACAGATCACGAAATATGCCCATGTTTTTATTCAAACTGCTCAAAAGCACCATCGTTAGTTTGTGCAGACAATCTCTAGTAAATTCGTTTGTTCTAATACCTCCGCAAGCTTGGAAAGCTGAATATTCTATAGTGGGATCTGGATCTACTAAATGCCAATTCCCAATTATGTCTTCAGAATCTAACTTATTAAATGAAATCGAAGTATTGGAACAATTTGTCTACCGAATAACGTTAGTCGGTTGGACCTGTAGATTACAATTTGAAGAGATATGGATGGCTCTTTTAAGTGTTATCAATGCAAACCAACACGCTGATGTTGCACAGTGTTCAGAAGATCTCAATATTATAAACTATGTTAATGTATTATTGATTAGAGCTATTACCAGATTATTATTACAAATGTCACTTTTATTGTATCCTGGTGATCCTAACAACAGCACACCAGTATATACAGCTAGAGATGCGGAACCCTTGTCTTTGATTCAAAATTTTGATAAATTATTTCGCCTTCAAGATTTGATTATTTGGAAATATGAAGAACTAAATTTTTTTAAAGGATCTTACGCCTTTAGAGTTGAACACGTTTTTTGCAGAGGAAATATAGAAAGACGTAACAATATTCAAGAATATAATTATGGGCAAGTTTCTATACCCTATTTATGGTCACTTTGCGGATTGCATGAAAATAAATCAGATGCAGGTATTTTGGAACTTGTTAGACGTAGAAATGAAACATTAAAGGCTGATTCTATTGATTTAGAGTCATGTTTACAGTTTCTATTAGAACTGTATGCATCATGGAATAATCCATACAGTAATGTTCCACTTTGTTTGAGAAATGAAATTATTAAATCATTACAATCCATTTCTGAACTATTTCTTAAAAAGTCTCAGTTCCAATGGATGCTTGACACCTGCTTAAACATGATTACTTATCATCATCTTGAGGACAGTATTTTCTTGCAGCATATTGTTTTTGCTATTTGCAAAGCTGCTGCAGTTTTGACTCCGGTGGTATGTAATTTTTACATTATAAAATGTATATAACGTTAACTAATGAAATTAATATTAATTTATTTAAAAATATTTTAAATTGTAATAATATATTTTATAAAAATGGATTTTTATAATACTTGACAATTATACGTTAATATTACTTAATCAATTTATCACAATAATATCACATATTTATAATATGTAAATTGTTTATTATTTGTATACAATTGACGTTTTAACTGCCATTTCAGTATTAGGCATACTTAGTACAATAAACTGTGTTTAGTATATTATACATAACTTTATATTACTCAACAAATATATGAATAGTGAATTACATGATCTTTACAAATATTTATGATTGTTATAATAATAGGATTAAATACAATATAATCATAATAAAACAAAATAAAAATTCTTTTTATAGGATAAAGATACTCAAGAGAAAGTTATACTTTTATTAGAAACAGCTTCCAAATCAAATATCTTGCAAGTTAAAATTGCGGTTTTACATAGTATATTATATATGTTACAAGGTTCTATTTTATTACATTGTGATGAGTTGACAAATTCAGTGATGGTCATAATTTCAGAACAAATCAAGAAGTTTTATGATAATTCTGATTCATCAATGTAAGAATACTAGAAATGAATTAATGTTAATAACAATATGTAATATGGTAATTGAAAACAATTTTTTTCAGAGTCTTCGATAAAAATGAAGAATATGAAAGCGTTATGTGGGCATTAATATTTTTTATATTAGAACATTTAAAAAATATAAAAATAAATATTGTACCTGGTATCATAATAGAATATGCGATATCAATTATTGAAAATCCAAAATTATCAAGTTCTCTTCATCAAACTATTATTCAAGTTAGTCTACTTTCTATAGTAAAAAATTGTGTAATATTATTTTTAATACATTTTTTTGTATTTTTGTTAACATAAAATTTATTCTATTTGTTTTAGGGTTTAGAACGTTTAGTAATTGTAAGTAATCTGGATAAAATACTCTTTCCAAAAGTTGTTAGGATTGCGATTGAAAATTTGCAACATTCAAATCCAATTTTATCTATACCAGCAACACAATTATTATTATCATGTATGTACGTGGAAGCTGCGCAAGCTGGTACTTTAAACATATCTTTGGTAGATGAACTAGAATTAGAAAATGAACCCGATATGTTAGTTCGATCAATTGAACGCTCATCGGTATTATTTGATAAGATTAAAAAGGCTTATTATATAGAAGTCGAAATTCTGTGCGATGTTGTGTCTGGAATATTTAATGACTTCTTTTTTACATCTAATATATTAACTAAAGTGATTGGTGAATTTTTATCATCACAACAACAACATCCTAAATTAATGTCTGCGGTTATATTTAAGGTAATGAATATTTTTTAACACACTAATTTTATTTATCAACGCCTTCTTATTCTATTTTTATAAATATGTATTAATTTTTATTAAAGGTATGCGAAAGAACTAATAATAGTTCTCAACTGGATTTACTTCAAGAATGGGTTTTATTCAGTCTTCCAAATTTTATGCAGAATTTACCGATTGCTATGTCAACTTGGTTTCTTTTATGCTTTTTCGTCAGTTTATCTAAGAATCCATGGTTAAAAAATTTGTATCCTTATAAAAATTATTCAATTAAAAAATATAATAAATTATCGTAAATATTTGAAAAAAATTAGAAAAGAATAATATTCATATAAAATATGTATTTTTTTTTTCTTTTTAATATCACTTCGTATTTCTTTTCACAAAATATAAAGTACAGATACAATTCATATACTATGTTAAATATCATGAATATATATATATATATATATATATTAACGTTTAATTGGATGTTTTTCTGCATACAGTATTTATTTTAAATTGCCTTCATTTTTCATACAATATATATGTTTAAGTGATCAGCTATTTTATTTTTGTAGATATAGTTGACAATAATAAGTATATTTTGCCCAGTAATTTTGCTTAACTATTATTCCTAGATTTCCACATGTTCAATCAAGAATTGGCAAATATGAATATGAAGACAAAATTATATTATCTATGGCTGCAAAAGATTTTTATGAACAGGTAATATAATTAATTCTTATTAATAATTAAAACTAAAATTTATATTTTATTAAAATAGTTTTATTTTTTTGTATATTTTTTTATTTATTTTATAAAAGAAAAAATTCTACTGTGGACATTTATTTTCTGTCATGTTTTCTTCCAACTATGAACATGTAAAATAAAAATAGTCTATTATATTTATATATATATATATATATATTTATATATCTAAATTACTTTTTGTTTACAGCTTTCCAGTAATTCCAGAAAAGAAGAATTTGTAAATATATTTAATGTAGCTGGTAAACAATTAGGATCTCCTTTTAATGATGTAGCCGTTTGTTTTAAATGAATGAATATATTTGTTTAAAAAAAAATGAAATATTTTAATAATAGTTGTATAATAATTTTTTACGTTATTTTTCATATTATTTACTAACAGTATATTAAAAGAACTATTAG
>JABFQC010006887.1:0-10461 GCA_022817085.1 Psilanteris sp. ZL-2020
ATAATTTACATGTATGTCACATAAATAATCGATTGACAAATGAATTTCATAAAATATCTTAATTAGTAAACAATTTTTTTACTATTAACCTCGAAAAGTGAATGACCTAATGGTAAACAATTTTTTACTATTAACCTCGAAAAGTGAATGACCTAATGGTAAACAATTTTTTAAGCAATACAACAAGGTCATCATACCGTCATGTAAGATGATGCCCAAGGCCATTAGAATGGTCCGGGAAAATTGTGCCGAAAAACACCGTCGTGCAAGAGGATGCCCAAGGTCAAAACATCGTCATGTAAGACGATGCCCAAGGTTGCTTGGGTGGAGGAGTGGGGGGAGCCAGAACCCGTGTAGTACAACTACTCATTGTTGTCTCTATACGAGTAAAAAGATAAAAAAAAATAGCAAAGCCATGACTTATTTCATTATTATTTTGATAAGTTTGTTTATTCATAAACATAGTATTGGAGATACAAGTTTCAGATCTAGTATTTTTTATCAAATGCGAAACATTTCTGGAATTTGTTTGAATAAAATCTTCTAATTTATCATTGTGTATTCCATAATCCCTCTTATATAAAGCTTTACAATGACATCTCAACTATAAAAATTTAACATAATCATCTAGTGTACCAAATTTTTTAAAGTATCTATGAAATATTCTCTTCTCTATTATACTTGACATTAGTTTTAGCTAAACCAAGCATGAAAATTGGGTTTAAATTTAGATTTTACCGGTATAAATAATTAGTAACTTAAATATAAATAATAATAAAAAATATTAATACCTGTCGATAGCGATAATGCACTGAATTTATTGGTTTATAAAAGATTATTTATAAAGAAATTTATTATTTGAAAATTGGATTTATATAAGATATATTGTCTGGAAGCCTCGGTAAAATTCTAAAAAGATTTTACATTAGAAATTTCTAATTGCAGTACCGGGTGATAACTATCTTGATGTAATTAACAAGCCCTATGAAAAAAACCCCGGCCGGAATCCGGCTCAGATTTTAATCCGTAAAAACAATTTGATATCTGATTAGGATCTGACTACTTTCTATATTATATTGATAATATAATATTGAATATATTGAATATTTGAATATTGATAATATTGAATATTTAAGTTAATCCTGTTTTTAATTTGACGGTAAAAACCATTAACTTTATATGTATTTTTATTTGTTAAATTGCATCTGTTTCTATTAATCCTAAAAAAGCATTTGGTAATATGTTGAATTCAGTTTCAACATGAACGTATGGGATTCGGTATCTGTAATTTAATTGTTGCGATTATCAAAAACTTGAAGAAGCACCAACTGTTAACAAGTTTGGCAAGGCCATCTACTTTTTAACTCACACCAATCAACTATCTCACTATGATGGCGCATGCGCTTTACAATTGCAAATTAATTGCACTGCCCTGGCCCTCTTACTATTCCCTCATTTTCAATTCACTCAATTCTGGACCAGAAAAGTGTTTAGTCTCGTTTCCCGTTTGGTTGCACTGTACTAAGTTCAGTGAATTGTCAGTTTTGAAGGTAAAACTAGGCTGATTTAACTCCACTACGGATCAAGAAACTCCAATGGCTGCAGCAAATAGTAAAACAACAGTAATGGTAAGTAATTCTCTCGTCTTTCACTTAGTATTCTCAAAAATTATCTTATTATTATTTAATATTTAAGAATAGTGTAAAATATGGTTAACACTAATTTCACGGCATTAGTGAAATTTGAGACAATTTTTATTTTTCACTTCGTAAATCTTTGTTTTAACTGACAGTTAACGTTATTCATTGAAATACATAAGATGATTTGTCGTCTTTTATATTTATCATATTAAGTACGGTTAACAGATACTTTTTCTTCCAGATTCCTTTTCTGTTTAACTTCATTTCAATCCATTTCTTTTTTATTCATTTCAGATTCCTATTCAGTTTATATGTAATTTAGTAATTGTAAAGAAACAGCGTGAGAAATGGTTCATACTATTATGTTGCACTAGTGAAATTAGAACAACTTCTATTTCATGTCTTTACAATTGACATATAAAGCTATAATAGTGATTGAATTCTTATTATTTATTATTTTATTTAATCCTTATAAACTTTATAAAAGGCAGGAATTGCATTAACCGTTGTAGGAGAAATTGTAGAGAGGAGGAAATAAATAATATTGACCAAAAAATTTAATAATAATGCTTTGTCCTACGAGGATAAAAGAAAATTTCTGAGAAATTTCCAAATTAACATCGTAAAAAGTACTATTATCAATGTTGACAATAGTCAACATAATATTACGACAAATAATTATATTAATAATATTATTCCTAATCCCCTGAACCTTTCGGAAAAAGAATTAAGACGATTCTTGATTTTCTTGTCTATACCAAGAAACTTTAAGGATTATCTTGACCTATGTAAACGAAGGGTTAAGTCTCCGCCTCCTATGGTGTTTGAGTCAGAATCTGAATCTGAAGCAGAAGGCTATTCGTCCGAAATTCAGCCAGTCAGCCAGTAAATCAAGAAGAATTAAATTCGTTTAAATTGAACAATGATGACGATAATGATTTTGTTTTTGTAATAGATTAATTTTAGAAATTACTAAATAAATATAAATTAAATTTTGGTTAAATTAAATTAAATTATTGTAATTATAAAAAACAATTTTGAATAATTATATATGTATATATTTATATTTATAACGATTCAATAAATAAATTTTGTCAAGTAAATTAATTTAATAAAGTAATGGTTTATAAAACATAAATTTAATTATAAAAATAATACATACACATTTAAATTAATATTAATTTAAAATAATATTAAATTTAATTTGTACTCGTAAAGCGTATGCGCCATCATAGTGAGGCCGTGAGACGGTTGATTAGCATCAGTTAAAAAGTAGTATGGCGTACCAAACCTGTCAACATTTTTTGATAATCGCAACAGTTAAATTACAGATACCTAATCCCATAAGTTCATGTTGAACCTGAATATTGGAAATTCAACATGTTATTTCAAGCATGTTAAAAATGCTTTTTTTAGGTTTAAAAAAAAAGAAACATGTAATTTAATAAATATAAGTTCAAATAAAGTTAATGGTTTTTACCGTGAAATTAAAAACTGGATTAGATTAAATAGTTATATATTAATATAATATAGAAAGTAGTCAGATCCTAATCAGATATCACATTGTTTTTACGAATTAAAGTCTGAGCCGGATTCAACCAAATTCCGGGCCGGAGTCCGACATCGGATTTCTTTCATAGGGATTAAATAGTGATTCAATATTGATAATAAAACATTGAATCCAGATAAAAAAAACTGTAAGATGTCAAATCCATTTTGAGAAAATATGAATTGAATCTTGATTCGATGTCGACAGTTAATATTAAATCGACACAGAAAAAATATATACTTAATGTTGATTTTGTCAATAAATTAATTGAAAAATTGACTTTAGTTATTTTTTCATACATTTTTACCAAACTAATTTATTATTCAATATTTTATTTTGCCATAACTACACAATACCTGAGATTCGAACTGGCGTCTTTCCGGACCGGCCTGGATTTTTTTATAGGGAGGTGTATGTAATATGTAAGGTGATGAAATTAACATTCCCCACCATTATATTTAACACACTATCAACCACTCGGAACGCTGGCTTTTGCTTGAATGAAGAATTACTTTTATGCATCCTGTTTTTGTTTTTATGTTTGCAATATTATCATATTAGTATATATAATATAACAATTAAATCTTAATTTAAACATTATAAATAAATAACTTTATATAAACAAAATTAATTAATTTTCAATTCTATTAAACTGATATTTATATAATACATTAATAAACATTTCAATATTTTAAAAATATTGATAAATTAATATAAATATTAATGGATTTACTAAATTTATATTTAATATTTTTTATTTGTAATTTATAGCTGATTTAAGTTTCTTAAATTATGAATTCTTTAATTAATCAAGAGATGCGGTAGCGCCCCGACGACCTTTCTGCGTCGCGACAATCTGTTTTACCTTTACCACGCTTTCTGCGTGGTAACTGCCTGGGACAGGAACGCGTGAAAGATATCTCACGCGCCTTGACTCGTCCATTTCTTACTTTTGTAAGATAATATTTTTGGTATGGTATCTATAAGTTTTGAGTTTGGAATTTACACAATATTTTATATTTTCGTTTTTTAATTAAAAACAATATATTTAATTTTCATAATATAATATACATAGAATATTGTAGGGATATAAATTCATGACTTATAATTTTGGGTTTGATAATTTGATTTTGTATTAAGTTTTGAATTTATTCTCTAATAGAACAATATAATTGAATTAATATTTTTTCAACATTGACATTTTTACTGTATCGTTATTGAGACAATATTACGGATATATTAACCTTTCAAAATTTCGTGATCCAATGTTGATAGTAAAATATTGAATCCATATAAAAAATAATGATTAAATATCGTTTCGATGCAGACCGTTAAATATCAAATAGACGTTGAGAAAACATGAATTGAATATTTATTCGATATAGACGATGAATATCAATTCAACACTGAAAAAATATATTCTTAATGTCGATATTTTTTGCATAAATTAGTTGAAAAATTGTTTTAGTTATTTCTTCATATCCTTTTACCAAACCAACTTATTTAATAATTCTTTTATCTGAAAACATTCCACATTCAATTATTTAACCATAACTACTCAATATCCGAGATTCGAACTGGCGCCCCTCAAGTTAGAAGTCTGAACTTCTGAAGTTCTGAAGTTAGAAGTCTCTATAACTTCTAACCCACCGCGACTTGTAAAATTCTCTGCCAAAAAAAACTTATTGAAGGCCACAATGCATATTTTATTCTAGTTAAGAAGTCTTTTAACACATTCAATATCACAAATCGAGGTGGCTTGGGGGTTAGAGTTCAGTCTTCTAACTTGAAAGACGCCAGTTCGAATCTCAGATGTTGTGTAGTTATGGCAAAGTAAAATATTGAATAATAAATTAGTTTGATAAAAATGTATGAAAAAATAACTAAAGGTAATTTTTCAATTAATTTATTGAAAAAAATCAACATTAAGTATGTTTAATTATTCATTGAATAATTATAGTACTCGCCAAGAAGTGAATATTATTTTCTAAAAATATTTTCTAAAAATAATATTCACTTCTTGGTAACATGATTGTTTTGAATGAATTGTGTGCCGCTATTATCTCGCAGGATGTTTTGAAGCGCCTCTCTTTTCACTCAATGCTTATGTTTTCCCTTTTTCATTTTTGTATAAACGTTTTTCAGTTTTGAAACTTGAAAAGGCTAATTAACTGAGTTTTGTTCTTAAGACCGCTTGAGCGCAGCACTCTTAGTTAACCGCACCGCTTACCGCTCAGTCGTCAGAATTATTATTATAAATTGCAATTTATTAAGTTTATTTGAATAAAAGACATATATATGTACACTTAGTGACTTGAGTGTCTCTTTATTATGCCACTTTACACGTGCATTATTTGCTGATCGAGAACGCGAGTGCAAAATCAATGAATTATTTGTGATTGTGGCCGATGTGCTCCTAGTCGCATGAAGGATCCCATTATTCCCTCCTTAAAGTGATTTCCTATTGATCCAGCGCATTTTAAGCCCAGAAAGGGTTGCGGTGAGACAGTTACGAACCGCCTCCTGACATGAGCGAACATTTGGTGACCCCGACGTGATACTGGATCATCTTATGGGATACTATGGTGCATTTTAACCATCTATGTTTGCTAGAGAATTACTTATCTCGCTACATTGGAGAGAGAGAGTGAGAAAGAGCATAGTGTAAGTATATAGGTGACGTGGTAACATGGTTGCGCAGTAACTACCAATGAATTGCGTTGCCGAAGTGGATAATTTCGTGATTACAGGACCGTTCATAATTTCGCCTTGACAATTAAAAGTTGGAAAACCCTATCCCCTAAAGTTATCTTAGATAACAACAATAATATTTAATTACTAAATAATAATTAATATTCAATTAATAATCATTGTAATTAATTATTTGTAAAATTTCATTTTTATACATTGACACTTCTCATAGTTATTGTATACTTATTATTGGTATTAAAATATATCATATTTTAAATACTTTACCTATTAATAATAACCATTTATAATACTACTATTTTAACAATATCAATGAACTATTTATTTAATATATTTGAAAGTTTCGCGGAACAATGTTCAATGCAGTGATATATGAATTTTTATGCTAAATAACGCGTTTAAAACGGTGTAACTTTTGCAGTTTTCAATCGGTCCCAATGCCACTGTACTAAAATATGTGTAACAGCCATATGTACAATTATGTATAATGATGACATATGAAAGTTTCTTTCTTTTCTTCTAAACGCGTTCTTTAGAGTACAAATTCATATATCATTAAATTCAACATTGTTCCGCGAAACTTTCATATGTTATCAATATATACAATTGTATATATGTCTGTTACACATATTTTGGTACAGTGGCATTGGGGCCGATTGAAAACTGCAAAAGTTACACTGTTTTAAACGCGTTATTTAGCATACAAATTCATATATCACTGCACTGAACATTGTTCCGCGAAACTTTCATATGTCATCATTATATATAATTGTATATATGTTAATTAATTATTAATTATAATTGTATATACACTTGAAATACAAGTTTATTTTTTTTCATAAATTTAATTTTTTGGTTTTATGAGTAAGATCTCATTTACATGTGAATTCATAATACTTTTGAGGTTTGTTATTCACAAGAAGTGAATATAATTCCGTTTTTTGTATTTAACCGCGTTTTATATATCAGTTTATAATGCAGTCTATTTGTTTTGACATTTTGTGCGTCTGCAATTATTAAGTAACAATTTGAGTTCTTTATCGCTCGCTATATTTTGCGTCTCGCGTGTTAACTTATACACATATATAGTTATAAATTATGCGTTAAAATTCTTGCGCTTAAAATTATTATATTGAAATTTTTTATACTTTCTATATTTGCGCATCTTTATTCGCTCCCGCTCATATTTATGTTCATTAACTTATGCACCAAATTGTTGAGCCTATATTTATTATATTGATAGTTTTTGGAATGTTCACTCTACATCGCGTTTCGTGCATTCATTTGCATTTATATATATTCAATTTAATCGCTAAAATAGTATTATAATACACACTTAACATTCAATTATGTCTATCCTCGTATTTATAATCGCGTTCGTGATTCGCTTCCGCTTGCGTTCGTTTATAGATACTTCATTGCTTTAAATTGTGGCGCCGGAATTTATTACTATATAATTATTATGTCGAAAGTTAAAATCATTAGTGTTTCTGTTTGATTGGTCTGTGGTGACCTTGTTCTTTTCGAATAATTTGTGGTTTTGTATTGACTCAGTTGTTGAGTCTCAACTATTACTCATCAGCTGAAAATTTGGTGGCATTGATTTATTTCAATATTATTAAGCAATTAAGTTACTCGCGCTTTATTTTTTTTGTCAGTTTGATATACAAATTTATTACTTAATTTATTTATTATTCTACGGTCTTTCAAAATGACGTCGCCACAAGATTTATCTCGGTTTAATGACATTTTTAATTTGTTAATGCATATCAAATCGATTCAAAACGCCACTAGATTCCTTACTGAAGATGAAATTATCTCCGCTATTAAGTCTGAAACCCGTTTATTATATGTAAGATCGTTATGGACAAAATGTTGTGAATTAAACGTCGATCTGCATCGTGAGTCAACCCCAGAGGTGCGCAAAACTCATTCATATTTTGTGAATAAGGTTTTCGAATGGCGGGAATTGCAGTGTCTGGACCTCATAGAACAATTGCAAGAAATAATCGCGTCTCAAACCCATGGGAACGCGAGAAACGAGGAGACTGTACTCGCTCATGAGCGTCCCGTCCACGTCGTGCAAATTCCGCGTATTGAATTGCCGCGCTTTTGCGGATCATATATCGAGTGGCCGTTATTTCATGATTATTTCCACTCCTTGTTCCTGAGTGACGGCTCTTATGACGATTTACAACGTCTTCACTATTTAAAGGCTTGCCTCGATGGTGAAGCAGCTTCCCTAGGAAAAGGTATGACCACTACCGCCGCAAATTTTCCTATTGCGTGGGAATTATTGAAGACCCGATATGCAAACCCTCGACTGCTGATATCTTTGCATATTAATAAACCGTTCGCTATTAAGGCTATTTTTCACGAGTCCTCCATGGCCTTGAGAGGCTTAGTTGATGATTTTAATCAAATTGTCCAATTGCTACATAACATCGGCCGTCCTGTGGAGCATTGGGACGATCTTTTGGTGAATCTATTGAGTTCCAAAGTTGATAAAGCTACTTTGAGAGCTTGGGAACTGTCGTTGGGAGATAAGTCTCAGCTTCCCTCCTTCAAATCGGTTTGTTCGTTTCTAGAACATCGTATTCAGGGCCTCGAAACTGTTTAAGCCGCTCGAACCGTTACACCTGCCAAATCGACCGCCACGCAGGTTAAGCCTGGCCTCAGTTCTAAAATAAACACACGTTCACTTCATAGTAAAGTGAGAGTTGATTCGCCTCTTGCCTCACCGTCCAAGGTTTCTTTTGTCTGCAAATCTAAACACAGTATCTACGCTTGTCCGCTGTTGAGTCAAGCAACTCCCGCTCGTCGCTTTGCTCTCATCAAAAAGCAGAAATTATGTTCGAATTGTGTATCTTCCGGTCATTATAACAAGTCATGCAAAAGCCGGTATAGATGTAAGCATTGCGATAAACGTCAACACACCCTTTTATACAATGGTGATCACACTCCCCCAACTTCATTACAGTCAATACCGTCAACTTTATCACTTGTTGATAACGCCTCATACGCATCCTGCAATTCAGCATCCGCATCTGGATCATCAGTGGTAGCCACTTATTTCTCCGCTAGTGCCAGAGGCAATCATGGTTTATTGGCTACTGCCTGGGTGCTAGTTTCCGGGCATGATTCACACTCAGTTAGGGTGAGAGCATTCTTAGACCCTGAGTCTACCCATACACTTATTAGTCGAAAACTCGTCAATGCGCTCAACTGCACAACTCATGCCATTAATGCCACTTTGAGTGGCATAGGTGATATTCCAGCTAGTTAAATCACACAAATCACGCCACTTACGCTTTCATCTAGTCTGGATAAGAGTGATTCATTTGACATTAACGCGTTAGTTATGCCCTCTTTAACCGCAAATCTCCCGTATTTACGACACCCCGTCGATCATTGGCCACACTTGAGAGGTTTGTCACTTGCTGATGAAAACCCTAGATCGCAGCATCCTATTCAAATTATCATTGGTGCTGATTTGTATCCCTACGTTTTGCGCGATGGAATTCGAAGAAGATCGGTTGGACAGCCTGTAGGTCAATCGAGACCGCATTTGGATAGATTCTTTCCGGAAAAACCGGACAAAACCATCATACATTCACTTCCGATGCCCGCGATTTGATACGTAGATTCTGGGAAGTTGATGCCATTCCTGCATCATCACGCTTGTCTGAAGATGAATCTCAATGTGAACAATATTTTAATGACACTGTTTCTCGGACTTCACAGGGAAGATACGTGGTGTGAATCCCCTTTATCCGATTCCCTCCTATAATTGGTCAATCTAAGGTTGAGGCAGATCGCCTTCTTCTCGGTTTAGAAAGAAGGCTAGATCGATGTCCCGAAGATCGCGTCCTCTATTCAAATTTTTTGCGTTATTATGAGAATCAAGGTCATATGTCTCAAATAGATGAGGAGAGTGAAGTTGACCATGATATAATTTTTCTCCCACATCACCCTGTATTCAAACGCACCAGTTCTACCACTAAACTTCGAGTGGTGTTTAACGCTTGATCTCCCATGACAAACGGTCAGTCTATTAACGACCTACAACACATCAGACCCAAATTGCAAGATGACCTACCTCTATTGATCACTCAATGGTGAACACATCGTTTTGTTTATTGCGCCGACATTGAAAAAATGTACCGGCAAATCCTTATACACCCCTCTGATCGCTGATTCCAATCAATTCGATGGAGATATAACCGGAAACAGTCCATTAAAAGTTACCAGTTGAATACAGTAACTTACGGCACTGCGAGTGCTCCGTTTTTGGCCCAACGTGTTCTTCGTCAACTTGTTTCCGACGAGGGAGACAAATATCCCTTAGCTGCACTTATAGTACATGAGTGTTTTTACATCGATGACTGCCTTTTCGGAACTCATGATGAATCGTTAGCTATACAACTGCGATATCAAGTCATTTCTCTGCTAAATTGCGCAGGTTTCACCCTCCCTACGTGGGCCAGTTATTCTGTATCCTTACTTGTAGGCTACACTTCCACTGATTATGGATTGGCAAGCTACAGAGCGATCTAGAAAGAA
>JABFQC010006888.1:0-10461 GCA_022817085.1 Psilanteris sp. ZL-2020
AACTGGCAAACGGGAGTGCTTGGCCTCGTGTGGGCACGGGGAATGTGAAAAAGCACCAGTCCCTCCAACCTCTCCCCCCCCCACTTACCCCAAACTTGAAAGCATTCCTTTCCACCCGCGGCCACTCCCCCACAGACCCAAGGTAAATCCCCCGCTGCCCTATAAAATAAACCTTCGCCGGAACTACCATTTAACAAACAAAAATTTATATTTAATTTTATATTTATTTTTAAAAAAAAAAAAAAAAAAAAAAAAAATGAAATTTTTCCAGAATATTACTGATCATTTCTTATTTTAAATAGTCTCCCTTTTGTAAAATTGCATAAATAAATAATAAATCAAATAAAATTTGCAATCTTGAAATTAACTGTTGATTTCTTTATTAATTTTGAACTTCAATATCGAATGCATGAATATTGTATTAAGTAATTATTTTGTTCATAATTTCTTTTTTAAAAAAAGCTCTCTATTTTGTACAATATTCGACCCATAAGTCAAGCACTGTTTTAAGTTGTAATATTCTGTAACTTGTTTTTCTTATACTTTTTTGCTTTTTTTTTTTTTAAAAAAAAAGAATTATAATTCAGAAATTCTACGCATCAAAAAATAAATGATGCCAAAATCTAGGTAATTAAGTAAATGATCGTCTAATTCGTGTCGGATTGCAAGTCATATTCCAGTAAAGTAAAATAAACGCAACGTCACACGAATGCATTAGACGTCGACAAATCAAGACGTTGGTTCATTTTACTTTGACGAGATTGGATATAGTTTTGTCAAGATATATAGAAAACAAATTTATAATAGCTTGCATGAAACTACGTGAGAATTTAGTTGAATTGACATTATTATTACAGCCTCTTCTTTTTCACGCAATGCTTTGACAGTTAAATTTTAAATGATGAAAACCTTAGCCTGTTGGCGGAATGTAACTTGTAGAATGTAATGTGAAATGTAAATGTAGAGACACTATTCGTAATAAGCAGATGTTTCATAAAACTGGTATCAGTTGTACTGACTGTTAAACTAAATATTAATATATTTCAATATATGTCCGTATAATATTATTATATACAATATATTATTATTACCTTCGCAATGTTAGTGCAGCTCAAAATATGACGGTATTCACAATTACCATTTACGGTGCATGGTTTTCACAATTAATAAATATTAAATTTTACTACGTACAATAATAGCCTTAATGCATAAAAACCGTAATAATTCAAATAAAATGACTTTTATTTGTATTTACACAAATTAAATTCTGATATGAATTTCATAACATTTTGAAATAATAAACTATGTATGCGTTTAATGAAGTATTAATAAATGTTGTTATACGTACAGTGTATATATATATTGTATCCAAATAACAGTAATAAAATTTTTATTAAAATTTTAGCAAAAAATGCATCTAGAATAATAATAAGAATAAGAATGATAACAATAATAATTGTAGTTGATACTGGATATTTTAATCTGAGCGCAGTAACGAGTTTCAGGCGTGTTTAAAAAATTGCAAAACTTATCTGAACGAGTAGGAAAAAGAAGGGGTTGGTAAAGATGAGGAGTGATAAATTAGCAGTGCGAAGCATGCAGTATGTATGCTTCTTAAACCGCGAATGCCGCAGTTAGCTTGAGCTGCGTGTGCCTCTTATCGTTTGATGTTCACGAAAGAATGTATTATATGGTTATTATTAATTGAATGGAGCGCGTTGTAGTGAGATAGACAAATTTGCAAATCCTAGAAAACGTCCCTTGGATACCAAATAAATGCAGAGAACGTCACTTTCAGTTGCTCGAATATCAGTTGTGGATTTTTGTGCCCGTCTCCTACTGTTCCCAAACGATCATTGGTTTAGAACAAAAAACAAAAAAAATATATATACATATAAAAATAATATAAACACATCCAGTTAATCATTTTAGGTTGAATAATTTCGTTGAACTTTTCACCCCGTTGATGTTGTATTGTATGATAGTTAAATTATAGCGAATGCATTCCTTCTTGTTTTACTTCAAATCAAAAGGTCAACGAAATTATTCTGCATTGATAGAGGTCGCTTGCAATGGTAGTGAATTTGTCAAAATAGTTGAATTTTGGTATTTTGGGACAAATACATTCTATATTAAATTTTAATTTTTGCAACATATATTTTAATGTTAAAATTATTAGTTTTAATTTATTAAAAATAATTAAAAATCGAGTTTTTGAAAAATATTTATATCTATTTTTCTATTTAATTATACTCATTCTATTACATTAATAATTACACATAAAAGAAGCTCTTTAGGTATGCATCATGTAATACTTTCAAGCACACTTCATAAAGTGTGAGCTTCTCTATTTATTCGTCCAGAATAAAATTCCAAATTTGCAAATGTTTTTATAATATTATACGAGAGACCAGCGGTGACCTCTATCTTATAAAATGCACAGCTACTATTCACATGCTCTTTGCTTATTTATTTAGATTTGATTTGAAATTTCTTTCAGTTCGTTTATTTCTTTACGTTGCTTTCGTTGTAGCAGTTTTTTGTCTTTGTTATTTTGCAGACCCATTTATCAGTGCCTGTTAACTCTAGGTTCCTTCACACACGCAAGGTTAGTACACACATTCTTTTCGTTATTTTCTTTAACTACGTTATACCACATTTAAGTTAATTTAACCCTGCGCCACCTCACTAACTAAAACCCTGCCTATATTTGACGTTATCTAGTTTACGTCGCATAATGTCCAATGCGCGGCTTGTCATATATATTTTTTCTTACACAGTGTGCTTGCAAAAACTCTGTACTTAAGCTACTACACTCAAATTTTTGCCTGAAATTATTATCATTCGTTTCACTCTAGACTTATAGACCACCTATTTGACGTAGAGAATGCTTGGTTCAACACGGGTATTACCTCTATTTGTGTGTTCCTCTTATTTCCGTCAAAGAAAACCGAATGAATCACAAAATTGTCAATTATCGCCATCTATTAAATTTGGTCGGCAATACAATTTGCGCCATCTGTGCTTTTCGTTCGACACTACCACCATGTTTCTTTTAAACTTCATCAGATGGCACCTCAGCAGTGCCATCCGATGATCAAAATTGCCTTTATAAATCTACAAATAGCATCCATGTATCCTTCCTAAAGTAAACTTGGCAAGGAACAAATTTCATAAAGGTAACCACGATTGAACCAAGTTTCTGCTTCTATACCTGAATATCTAGTGTCTGAAATGTAGACTACGTTGCTCGGAATTTTGGATAGCGATTGACGAACAATGTGGTTGATTAACGATTCGAAAAATCACGCGAGATGGCTCTCATGATGCTAACTGTTATTTTGATTCTAAAGCAGGGCGTGGCGTTGGATGGCAGCACAAGTACGTCGCAGCAAGATCTACAGAGTTATGCGCAACAACAGACGTCGACGACGCAGCCTCAACCGCAAACACCCCAGAGCACAGGACACTACATTTACCAGCAGGCCCACAGTCCTGTATCTACGCAAAGTCCAGTTAGTATGACGGATTACTGCACGACACAGGATAACTGCTATGTATATTTTACTTCTCTATTCTATTATTAATAGCGCTTTGATTTTCATGGACAATAATTTGAAGGGTCTGACTTTCGCGGACACCTAAAGATTATTAGATTCGTTTTTTTTGCAAGATATTATTCATTTCGTTCGCTTTATTTGATCACAATTTCTGCCAACCAGAACTTCCATTCAGTCAACTACCGGAGTCTTTATAACGGATTTTTATTCGACTTTCTTCAGAGGACATTCAACCAGTTTTCATTCGAATACAAAAATCAAATTTGTGCAAAGTCGTGTGCAACCTTGACGACAAATTTATTTCATAAACTCTTTTTTCCTCTGATCGTTATTTTCATACAAGCATTTTGTAAATATTGAGCAAGCTTTGTGTCAATAAAGTTTCATAAAGTACTTTGTTACATTGAATTATAAAAATTCAATAATTTTTTATACTTGGGTCATATTTATGCAAGTTTGTATGAAGATTGAATTTATATCGTGGAATGTATGCTGGTTAGCAGAAATAGTATGATTCATATTCAACTTTCTGTCTAAATTTGTAATTGGAAGAACAATATTTATTATTGCCATATCTGCATACAAGGATGATTAAATGATTTCAAATTTATCAAATGAAATTGTATGTTACGTGATTTATAATTTGACATTTTAGTAATAATAATAATAAAAAAAAATACTAAGAGTTCATTTTAGAATGTGTATGCAACGAATTTTCATTTACAGCGAATGGAACTTATTTTAATCAATTTCAAATATATTTGATGTGTTTTCCTCTAAAGCTCATCAGATATGTGCATATCATGATACCTAGAAAAATTAAAAGTATTCTTACATATGAAGTTACTAATTAAGTTAATATTAAAATAAATGTATAATGCATACAATTATATCAACGTTATTTCTCCAATAGAATTATAATAGAATAAATTGAATTCAATTAATAAATAAAAAAATAATAACAAAAAATAATAATTCAAATAAAAGACATTAATGTGATTGATAATATTCTGTATATAAATATTTTTTGTATGATCATTTTATATTTATGAATATTTAAGAAATATTACCAGCTCTACTCAAAGAAATATTATATGTTAATGGTATTGCCAACAATCTTATAATATTCTTAGTATATCATTAATTTTTAGAATTTTTTATATCTTTATAAATAATATATACATTTATACATTTGTGTGGTAAATATTAATCTAATATTTTTTTCACTTAAACCATAAAGGAAAATGTAAATAAATTCAAATTTCACTAATAGAATTAAATAAATTATATTTCAAAAGTGAATTAATACATATCATAGTTGAGTTATAGCTCTGACTCAACATAAATCACAATACAAATACACAGTAGGAAACGAAATCAAATAAGCTGTTGATATTGAAATTATTTCCTATTTTAAAAGTTGAATCATGATTAAATTATATTCAATTTTGTACTCAATTATTAAATACTCATCTTTTCCAGTTTCTAAAACACGGTACGCTTCAACGATCATTATATATTGTTACGAAAATTAAAGAAACGCATTAAATATGGGTAGATCAGGAACGCAATTAACTCAACAAATCAATTTAATTAAAAGGAACATCGAAAGATCGGCTACTGTCAAAACGTAGCGTAGATACAAATGTCGAGTCGAAATGTTTTTGCGGCGACTTAAAAATCAGCGTAACAATTAACTTATAACTTGAGTTAAAATTCAATTCACTCGCAGTCGCGGACAAAAATTATTTCCAACGGTACGAAATCGATACGCGACCTACATTTTGACCGCGGGCATTAATTGTACGCAAAAAAGCAGATGTTTGTCCGTTTATTTATTTATTTCATTTTGTTTATCGTACGCGTTGGTTGCGCACGTCGATATACGGTCAACAGATGCTCAGACATACTTTGCAATTCCGAATGCAAACTTCGATTGTGCTGATGATTGGGCTCACTTAACCCTCTTATACTCTTCCACGCTCTTCCTAACACTACAATGTTTAATTTGAATTTACACGCAGCCACCGTTTTGCAGATTTTAATTACATTTATTTGCGCGGCAAACGAGATTTCAATTCGTTATTGATTTTTGTTAACGTCTGTGCATAAGCATTAAAGTTAATGAAATTCTAGTTAAGTTAATCATTTATTTAATTTATTTATTTTCGGCTGACGTTAAGTACTCATATATTGTGAATTCATTTTCAGATTAAGAAAATTAATTAAATGATTCTTAAGAGTCCTTTCTACTTAGTTGGACCGGAATCAAGTTCATTTTGAATATTTGTTTAAAATAAGTATTATTTTTATTTTGTTGCATATTCATGTTCTTTTTGAATATTCAATTGACATTTAACACATTTTCAGAATCAAATATTAATATTTAATACGAGAATACTCAAGGTCTGCTTGAATAGCATGCCTCTTCCTTGTCGCTCATACGGGTTTCTTGTATAGCTCTTAAACATGAATGAAAGGTTTTAACTTGTGTATAATGGCATGATCTACACAGTAGACAAGGATCAAGTAAAAAATTGATGTTCGGCGTTTTCATTAGGAGATACATTTTCAATTTATTTACTTAACTTTTAGCATGGAGAAATTATTGATTTTCAATTTATTAGAAATTAATATGAGACAATTAATAACGTTGTAAGGTACAATACACTGAAAAAGTAATCGGCATAGAAACGCTTTCTATATGCAGAAAACGACATTCATAATTATGAACTTGATGTTTATAAGTACTGCTCACAATTACCCATATAATTGTTTGTAACTTGGTGATTAATTTTAATTTCAATTCGAACTTGAAAGATTCATTTTAAACGCAATAAAAGGAATCTAAAAATTAGTAATTTATTTACAAATGTACAGTTAAACTTTTTTACTACTGTAAATGTAGATTCACTGGCTTGAGTTATTTTTTAAATGACATTACATTTTAACATACAAGTCTTAAGTGATATAAACAATTAAAAGTACTCTCATTTTAAAAGTTCTTAAAAGAAAGTGGTGCCTGATATAATCATTGATATCTTAAATTGAGATCTTACATTCTTGTATGTTGATGGCTGGATTGTATAATATTTCAAATACTTACCTTATCTGGCAATTAATTTGGCATTTTTTATTACAATACTTCCATTTTGATTGAACATGATATTTAATATTTGATTTTTTTATAACTCAAACGCTTAAATTTAATAGTCAATTGAATTACGATTTTGATCTGTTCTATGAAATTTTTATCAATACAATAATATAATTGAATAATTCATGCAATTTCTCATCAAGCATGGTTTGAATAATAAAGAAATTGCAAACTTAACGATACTCCATATGAACATTAAAAACGCTCATCAAACATTTGAATACATTGTTAAATTAAACACTGAATATAGTGTTGCCCACAGCAACAACAGCCTGCCTCCCAGTTGAGTTCGTTGGGGACGTATAGAACATCACAACAAGTCAATAGGCCGTCCCCACAGTCATCGCCTAGTCTTACAGTTCAGGTTAGATTTATATCAAGTTTTAAATCACAAATTATTTTTTTCTTCTCCTGTAAATCCTTTTTATTCAAAAATTGTTCATTACCATGAATATGACAATAATATTAAATAAGTAATTTAATTTTTTGTTTGAACCTTAAGTACTGGTACAGATAATTTATTATATATCATTTGAAATCACATAATTTACATTACTATAATTTTTCATACAAAATTTTTAGTAATTTGTTAAATTATATCGATTAAGTATTAATTATTTAAATGGATACGGTTTTCTGGTTTTAATTAATTAAATTAGTTTAAGATATTCCATTGAGTTAATTAATTTTTCTAGTTCTAATTAATTACATTTTCAAATAAGCATTTGGCATATGTCTAAAAATAAAAATGTATGATTTTTATTGTTACAAACATTGAAGTAATAATTAAATGCAATACTTAGATTATGGTATATTTTTTAATTGTTGATGTTTTCATCAAAATTAAGTACTGCGATTTAATTTTGGAATGAAATTAAATCTAAATATTAATTTTGCTTAATGTTGTTCACTTAAAATCTGAATGGGGAGTGTCAGTATTGAACAAAATGGAACTGAAAATTAAATTTCTAATAAATACAGCGTTAATTTGATTAATTCTTTATCATGAAATAAATTATAATACAAAAAAGATTGACTGGGAACATTAGTTTGCATTAAATATGTTCAAAGAATTTTACATAGCAGTATAAACAGTATATATATATATATATTATTTTCTTACATAATGGAGTATCTTTTTTATTTCATCTAGGAATAAATTAATTTTGGCTATAAAAAAATAAAATCTGTACTATTTATAGCATTTTAAGATATATGAAATACCATCTCATATAATGAAAATTTCGCATTTCTCTTGTTTAAAATGTAAAATCAGCTCTTTCTATATATTATAAACAATTAATTATGTACAATTTGTTATATATTGCATATCATCAATTTTTTAAATTATTATTACACTTTAATTTTTGTTTATTTTGCAACAATTTCATTTCAGTATTTATCCTACATTGTTTATATTTCAAATATATTATGTCTAAATTTTATTATTATAATGTAAATATCACATTTACCTATTGATTTATTAATTCATCAATTTATTAATTTACAAACGTATTTGTTTATTACTTATTCATATAAATTTGAGACTGGACATGTGTCCATGAATAACCAAAGTAAATAAATAAATTGCAGCAATAATTCTCAACAAATATATTCTATGCGTTTATTCGTAAAACTAACGGACCGACCCTTAAACACTTGCACATTATTTTTTCAGTTCACCTTTTGTTAACTTATTGCCATTCTCTTTTCTGTTGCCACGCAAACTAATTTAACTAACGCTTTGATTTACTAAAACAACTTAAGTAAGGAGCTAATGAACGCAAAATAAAATGTATTAATTAGACGTATTTTCAGGGAAGTCCACTCAGCTACAGCAATAACCTATCGGCGCCACCTAGTCCATTACCGCACGTTGGCTCCGCGAATGTCTCCCCGGATGGTCTGGACCAAAGCCTGTACTTGAATCAAGTTCACGCGGACTTCGAGCAATTTTCAATGGTGATTGTCTTTTTGCATTACTCATATTACACCTTGAACTAACTTGGATAATTTCACTGAGAAGTAGTCGAGAAATTAGCAAAAGAAGATGAGGAGAATGATATGCGTACGAAAATATTGAATTACCGTTGATTCACTTCCTGATAAAACGTCATAGTCCGCCTTTACCACTTAACAAAGTATAAACACTAATTGACGTTAGCTTTAAGCAATGAGTACTCACTTGATTCGGAAGATTAATATTAATCAAATTTGCGTCACAATTGATACACCGATTCGATAAGACGGTGACTTATTGAATGAACGGTTGAAAATTTGAGTACTCATTTATGCATAATTCATTGAATTTTATTGATACAATCAAAATAACCTAAACACCAGGAACGTTATGTCGCATAATTTAACGGCGTTGTATTTTTGTGTTTGTGCACAACCAGGAAGCGGTGAGTACGAAAACGAATCTCAAAATGGAAAGAACAAAAAATATATATATATAAAAAGACCAAAACCCAAAGTCAGAAATTCGTTTACCGCGTGGCACGATTTGCAATGCAAAGTGTTATTCATGCATAAAATATTTGAATTAATTTATAAGACTCGATATTGCGAATAACAAAGCGGTTTTTCTCCAGTTGGCTTTTATTTTTCAATTCAATTATTTATTGGCATAGAATAATTGGATGACACTGCTATTTCCCCCGCCCTCCCCCCTCCCTCAGCTTCTAATTTCAGAACCATAACAGAATCAATTGATGTTCAAAATTGTACCGCAAATTCATATTTTAATTTCTTTCAAAATTAGACCATTTTGATTCAAAACTATTCCTTTTGATCAGTGAAATGTTAAAAGCGCTGCTAAATGTTTAGTTATTTTATTTGTTAAGTCTTATTTCAAACGCAAAGATATTCCTTTACCTGTATAAGTAGCGCGCAGAACCAACTACCGTGACCTTGTAAAATATGAGCAATTGATTCGATGATTCTTGATAAAAGACGAAACCTTGTTAAAGGAAGGCATAAAGTAAATTTTTAAGAGAAGTTGGTTATTAAGTTACGCCGACTTCATAACAGGGTCTTCAATCGCAATTCGAACGATTGTTTGATTGCGTGTCATTGAAATTTATTTAATTCAATACATCCCGCCTTTTTAACCATGATTTTGTTGCTTTTTTTAATCTCGCTCTTTTGTTCAGCAATTACGACATTTCTATATCCACGCATTCAAATTTCCCGCCCTTTTTCGACTATTCCCTTCAGATTTTACGTTTGCGCTTGCTTTGCGAAATTGCAATTCCACTGTTCTCATTTTTCCCTTTTTGTTCACACTTCAAACGATCCCTCTTTTTAAGCGTACTTTTTACCACTTAAACAGAACAGTCTTGTTTCAAAATTTCGCGCCTTTTTTGCGACGCAACCGAGTTGCATAAATTGGCGGGAAAAACAATGCAAAACGGACCCTACAAACTACGACAATTTAATATGCCACTAAAGCAAATGTTAAGATGTTTTAAGATCACGTTCTTTATTTGTTGCCTGCCTGCATTAGGATTGGGTGCAATTAGTACAGCAGATCGCGGACGACGGTTATACTTTGACCGCACAACTAGAGGTGATAAGAAACGCTCCCCTTCCATAAAAACGAAGCTTTACTCTATGCGTTCTACCGACTTTTTGGCAATGTTTTGAATTTCGGTTTGAACGCCCTTTGTGTATCTTCGTCCATTTTGTTGCTTCTGCGACGAACGACCTTAGAAAAATGCCCAAATTACCCTCACTTAACGT
>JABFQC010006889.1:0-10460 GCA_022817085.1 Psilanteris sp. ZL-2020
CAGAAATACCACACGTATTTGACTTTTTAAACAAATTAAAAATTAATAAAATATATATATGATATAATATTATTTACAAGTTGCGATAAACCTGATCCATGATCGTTTTCGATCTCTTTAATTTCTAATACTATAGTTTCTACTCATTTTTTACAAAATAACTTCATCCCGGTGCGCCCCATCCCCAATAAACTGAAATAAATTTAAAAATCGTATTATAGTGGTCCAGCATGACAACTTAATTAGCCGAACTATTTCTTCCGCTGCAATTTTACATATTAATTGAAAGTTCAGCGCCTGAAACCTTATATCTCTATTATAAAGAATAGCGATACGCTGATACAGATGATGACTTATTTTAACGAGTATTATCCAGCGTTAATATAAATGACTATTATTTAAATGATAAGAAATCATCAACAAATCATTTATTAATTAATATTTTTTAGAGAAAGAAAAAGAAAATAAAAGAACCAAAATAATTATATGGAAGGAAAATAAGTGTTCAAAATTATCATAAAACTCATCATAAATACTAAATGTATGATACAAATGTTTCATTCTAAAATAATACATATCAAATTGGAATTTACAAAAATATTAGAAATTTTGACAGAAAAAGTGTAATTTCTTATATTATTTGTATACCTTATATTTAAAAATAGACCACTGTGTATACTGACAAACATTTTCTATTTTATGAGCAATTTTTAATACATTTTTTCAGTTCGTGGATATATTACATATATTAAGATAAGACGCACGGCGTGCCATATATATATCTATATATATTTTATCACACACAAAATCATATTTCGAATGCACTGATATACATAAAATTGAACGAAAAACCACATATTATTATTTCTTCAAAATTGTAAAGCAAAATAGATAAGCAATTGAATAACTTGCGAAAATACATTTTCATGATCCCGTGATATATACGCTCGCTACAAGTGAGAAAAGCATGTGGCCGTTACACGTGCTCGGTACCGTTACAAAATTTCTATTGAACGCGGTGGTTTATCTGTTGAAATTTCTTGCAATCAATCCAATAGACATGCCTTGAAAATACCTCGTCGATAAATTATAAGCTTTGTGCTCTGATTTTATGGAATGTCGCCTTCGACAAGCCACTTTGTATGTGGGACGCAGACGCGAAGTAAAAGCGGAAATGCACGCGTGTGATGGAAAAGACGCGCCCATTTCGCTGACACGCTTCGGTTACGCAATCTTTTTCCTTTTTTTTTTTTGACTTCCTTCAAAACACGGTACTACCGGCGAGCCGCAAATTTTATCGATGAAACGTCCATGATGCACTTGCCAAATCGGGTTTTCAGATTCCTCCATATATATATATCTATATACAATTCACAACAAACTTTTGTATTCAATTTTATGTTTTATTTTATGTTATTTTAAATTAGCAGCGAAATAATGAATGTTCTACAAAAAGGGATATTAATTATTATGAACGAATAAAATACATTTCAACTTTTCAAACTATATATTATAATTCCATAAAGCATCCCAACTTCTATGTTTTGCCGCATATCGCGATCATTTTTGAACTTTAAACAGTTATTAAAGGATGCTTTTAAATTTAGAAAACAGCTTAAAGGCATTAAAAAGTTGATTTAATGCCTATGAGATTTTACAAAACTTTCGAATGATCCATGTTATGGCTCATTTTACTTGATAAGAGAATTTAAAATAGCGATTCACACGTCGGTCGATAAAATTTAATTGGGCATCATGAAAACTGGCCGTTTCATTTAGGCATTCCTTTCAATAGCTCATCAGAATTCTACGTTTGTATGACGCAGCCTGACACCCCGTCGCGTCAAACGAAACTCACGAATACAGCATCGCGATTTTTATTTTCAGTAATATTCCATTTTTTTTAATTTCTTTCATTCAAATACTACTGACCCGTATTCAAATATTTAATATCGTTTAGTTATATTCAATTCAAGTGTAATTGCTGCTTGAAACTCGTTGGAATAAACAAATAATAATAATTTTGATAATAATAATCTTATTTGCATTTTCATGCACAAATAAAAAATAATTATAGGCAGTAACAAGTTAAAATTATAACGTTTCATTAAGCTTTAATGAGGTTACCTTTGATTTCACAGCTTTTTTTAAACAACAAAATTTTTTTATTACATTAATAAAAGGGAAATTAAAAAATGTAATTGACAAATTTTAAAAACAGATATGACAAAAATTCCATTACAATCGTCGTAGTCATTTAACCTAAAAAGAGGAAAATTGCAAATGAAATAAAATTCATTATATATATTTTGCATTTCGTCTCTGTTCGGACCGACGAACAACGAGAACAGCACGGCGTAAAATTTCGGATTTATCTAACCAATTGAATTATCGCATTGACAAAGCGAATTTCTCTCACGACGTCACACGCGATTGCCGCAGTTTTCTACAATTGCGCCGCGGCCGTAATTAATAATAAAAGTCAGCATTAAGACATTTTGATGGGCAAATGCCCCGCGTCATTACGACATTTTTCGACAAAAGACAGCGCGAACCATAACATTATTATAAATCCATTAAGAGCGGTTAAAAAAAAGTCATTGTCGTTTTTTTTCCGTTTCTTGCTTTGCGCTTTGTAATCGACAACATCCGGCAGAACAATTCTAGGTAGTTGTTCGGACCGTAAATTCAGCGAAACAGAAAAATGCGGCGAATATTTCTCGATTGTCGATTGAGGTTATTAATTTCTGACTTTACCGACGACTCTCGCTAGGCCTCCTAATGAGTTCGGTCAACGTTTGACTTTTTCTTCCTGCGGCCTTCTACCAGACTCCGGGCATTACGATTTAATTTTATGTTACTGTTACCTGCGGTCGGACAACTTTGGTACCGTCGGGTTCTCTTCATTTAACCGTCTCAAAAGAAACGGTGCATTTATAGGGTGTCTTGTAATTTGCAACGCGATTAACGAACGAAGATCCGTGGATACGGCGAGGGAATAACTTTTATGAATGTCTCGTGGAATAAAAAATGGCCGATCGTGATTTGTAGAAAATATGAGAATAAAAAGCTTTGTGAAATACGACGCTCGGGTTTTATGGTTCGATATTTAATTGTCGAATTCGCGAAACGCAATAACAAACGCATTCGCGTCGTTGAGATCATTTTATGACAGTTTTCTGCGCTGAATGTAATACGGGTCCGCGCGCGTCACGTTCAATCGACGTTCATCCCGGTCATAATTGCGTTGTAAATCGCAGATATTTGTATATAACTTTTCAGTCGTTTTTTTATTATTATTATTATTATTATTATCGCTGTTATTGTTGTTGTTTTTGTCGTTATTAAGGCGATCGTAAAGTGAGCCGGACAATTAAATGTAATTTTAACGGCGTAAAGACAGCCGCGTATCAGTGACGTGTAACATTTTTAAATTGCTTGTGTGCGAGGTCGTTACCGCGTGTCAGCAGATGTTGCGCGATGAACTGAATTATGTTATTACACCTAAAACGAATACGGATTGTACAATAATAACGAGTGTCATCTGCCGAGAAGGTGAGCGATCGTTCGCTCGACGAAATACAAATTGGCCGCCGTTCTTTTTGCCATTTTTAGTCACAAAATGTTCGTGGGGAAAGCCGATGTGTTGGTTGGGTGGATGTGTCAATTGCATTGGGACAAATGTGCCTATTGTGTGCAATATATAATTGTTTTGAATTGGAATAATTTGCTTATTTTTAAAAACAAATTTACCTCAAAAGCGAATAGTAATTTTTTATTTTTTATTTTTTTACATTTATTTAACATTAATATTATTGGTTTACTTTATGTTAATGATTTTTATGTTGTAAGGTTATCAACACTTGCGCAGCAGCTGTGTAGAAGTAATTAATAAAAAAGTATATTATATATTGTTTTTAATTAAGATAAGTATATTGCAATTTTTGCTGCGTAGTGGTATTAGAGTTATTAAAAGTTTATGGTTCGTAAAAATAATAGTAATAGTAGAAAAATGATACGAGTGTAATTATTAGTAACATTTATACATGCGATATAAAAAAATTGTATATTAACAAATTAAGGTTAATATAAACAAAAAATTGTATACTCGAATCTCCCAATTTTTGCATGGCTAGGATGATAAATATATTCTCACTTTTAAACCCCTTGAGGCACAGACGTACATCTGCGTAGCTTTATTTTGTGATCAACTCAAGTACATTTATTCAAAATTGCGTTACATAATAGCATGAATTTTAATCAAAAATCTTATAACAAGAAACCCTTATTAACAGCTGGTTTAAACAACGTTCGTAAAGACTTATTGCAATATTTTATATTCGTATGAAAAATTCATTTTATTTCTAGTATTTTTTTGGTTTATTTTATTTTTGTCTTTTACTAGTCATTTTTAATAATCGATCGTAAAACTTAATCCAGAAGTTTGACAAACGCAACAACAATAATAATAAAAATAATAACGTGACCGTGTAAACCAATGACACGGACTACAAAAATTAAATCCATTTTTACTAATAACAGAGAAAACAATATCAATAAATAGTAAAAAATAAAAAAAACAAAATACCCAACTTGATTTCAGAAGAACGCGTCAAAGGATACGAAAAAACATTAAACGGAAAGAAAAAATGAAAATTAAATAATAATATGGTTCCTTGCCAAACTTAAACACCCAACCCCTAATTTTAGACTATAAAATTGCCAGAGAGCAGACACAAACAAAATTTGAAAACAGCATTTCTGAATTCGTATAATATTTGATATAGATTAACTTTGAGAGATGGTAACGATTTAAAGTTCATATTTAAACTATGTAACGGTTTGTTGGATTGTCCTTGTCTTTTGGAATATATTGACTTTAGAATTTTAACTAGATCTTTGAGGCAACGATTTACATTTATTACTAAAAAATTCAATTATAATTATAGGGATAATAATCCATTGAAGCGTTGTTGTGTACTGGCAAATGAAACTGAGATTGATATATTTTCTATGAATCTTGAAAAATTGAGGAAGTATATTGATGAAAACCTTTTTACTTTTAATATTGATAGTTTCTTTTTAGTGCCTTTGTAATTTGTAATTTATAATTTATATGATATATTATTTTTAATGTGTAACTTGCAATATTATTATGTTACGACATATTAGAACTTGTTATATTTTATGAAATTAATTTACTTTATTACATGTGATATATAAAATTTTATTTGATTCTTATTTTGATAAAATGATTTCTGATTTAAATTGTGAGATGTACAATGGAAATGTCCATAGTAAACTTGATATGACTTCGTGTTTTACCCGATTATTGATACTGTATATCCACATTATGAAATTTGTTACTCTTGTACATTAAACTCTGTAATAGGACATAATGTCCGTTGAATAAAGAAATATAAATATAAAATATAACATTTAATTGTACGAGAATGTTACTGGAATACATTATTATTATTCCGTCAAAGCATCCAAATATTTCATTTCATTGTAACTCGAATTCAAGCAAATCCGCAAGGTTACGCGTGACTGTCGATTGAAGTGTTTTAAAGGTAACATATATTTTGCAGGAAAGTGTGCAAGAGTTGCCGGTGTCCACGAGAGGACCATCAACGTCCAGCGGTCGAAGTTGGAAGCCCATCTGCCCTGGGATTGGTTCCAGGCTCCCGAATGGCTATAGCAATGGCCTTTCAAAGCACTGCCACTCTAGCGACAAGTTCACAAAGAGAGGCTTTCGAAAGTCCCGTGCAACCTCCTACAGTTCCACCAGCTTTGCAAGATCCACTTGCTCAACATCACCACCATCAAAGACATTCGCAAAGTGACGATGACAGTGGCTGCGCTTTGGAAGAATACACTTGGGTTCCTCCGGGGCTCAGACCCGATCAGGCATGTAGCTTCTTATCTTAAACACTCATATGTAGTGGAGACACAAAAATTAAACATAATTCCGCGTTTCAACTATAAATGCAGTCGGTGCGCGTTTGCTTACATCAATTTTAAGCAACGACGGATAATTACACGGAGAGAAAGAAACGCGAATATTTGTAATGCGGGAATATCAAATTTGAATAAACTGAATAAACTGAATGTTAATTGGTAGACAGATCGTCAAATTTTGATAAACTGGTTTATGTATTTTTGACAAATAACAATAATGTAAGGTTAAAGCTTGATAATAATAAAATTCGCTTTGATTAATTTTTCAGTAAATCACATTATAGCACTTTTGAATAAATATATCTTTGTTCATTTTTTATATTATGTATATATTTATATAAAATATATTTTTTTTCAACTTTTTGTTAACTTCATTTTAGATTAGAATATTAAAACTTGACAATTTGTTTTGTCAATTTTACAACTTTTGGTAAATTGAATAAGAAAAACGCGGATGTTAAATTTTAGTAAACCGATTGTTAAATTATAATTTGACAATTACAAATATAATACCAAATTGGTGAACTTTTGACTAAAAATTGATACATTTTTCTCTCAGTGCATTTTTCACATCGGAACGTTGCTATTCATCTAATTGAATTTGATTCGTTGTAATGGAAATGAAGTTTGATACTAAATTAAATAAATTTACACAAGTGGTGGTAGCTCAGTGGTTAGAGTCCACACTTTCAAGTCGACACGGGGGTTCAAATCCCCGATTAAAATGTATTATGATATAAAATTTTCAAATTGAAATTGCATTAAAAGTAATAGAAAATTGTCCTTCTGCCTCAAATAAATATACACAAATAATTTCTATATATGTAATTAATAAATTTATCTTTTTTATGATTATATTTTTAAATTTATTGTCAAACTAAAGGAAAAAGCGTAAACTATATGTATTTAATATAATTATTATTATAAAGAATTCTAACGAATTTACGTTAATCTTATAGTGTTGAAATAATATCACACCGACGATAATTTACTTCTATAGAAATATCATCATAATTTCGTCCGTCCGCATTTTTTAAGCGAATTATAATTATTACTGTTAAGAATAATAAATATTTTAGCTCGCGTTTGCTTTAGGGTCAAATAACTGTTTAAACATTCATTTTTACTGGTTCGTTTCTATCAGTGCTATCTATCGAAAAGCCACACCACCGTTTTTATGTCATCTGCCATAAGGATACGAGACTACTTGTAGCTTCGGAAGTATTAAAAAATACTTAACGTTAGCAATTAACTGCCACAGTTAATACAACAAGTCTAATTTTTCCTGCAGTCGTCCACGCGATTATATTAATTACCGTATATAAAAAGCTACGTTGTAAAAATTACAGCAAACATTTGTCAGTTTTTTAAAGCCTATAAAGTTTGCCGATTTGTACAAATTCGCTAATTGAACAGCATATAAAGATATATATATATATATATATATATATATATATTCTTCAAATATGAATATGTGAAAAGTACATAATTTTTTTAGAGTGGAGATAAGTTAAATTAATTTATTGGTAACTTCGTATTCGTTTGAACATTTGATAACAGCCATAATATAAATTTTATTTCCAATTTCATAATGATATAACTTATATTTTTATTACATTTTATATTTCCTGCTCAATTTTTGAAAAAGTATATATTAACTTATTATTTAAATGAGTCACCTATTCAAAAGAGACTTTTTTGTTTCAATAGATGAATTTTCACTTATTCAAATTTAGAATGTATATATATGTGTGTATATATAAATATTGTCTCTGGTTGTATGATAATTTCGAAAAAAAAAAAAAAAAAGATAATTTCCAAAAAATACAAAAAGTACAAACATATACCAAGCTGTTGTATACACAAATTTAATTTCTATTGTATTTTATTTTTTACCTTTTATTAATTACATATATATTTAATGTATATAAATGCACACCGTATTGTGTTTATGTGAGTTTAACACACGCGCAGAATTCATCACAAAGTTCATACGCAGGATATGAATAAAAATGCGAACACTTCAAAACGCGAGTATCACAGACCATCTTCATATATCCCACGAATATCGCGATATCATAGCATAATATTTTCAGGATATACTACCTATCATTCGTGTTATAACATAAACGGTATATTAGTTTTTAGGTACTTTTCATTTTTGTTTTTATCATAACGGCCAATCACATTACATATACATAATCTTCTAAATTTTACCATACTAAATAATAAAAGTATAGTACAAAAACAAAAAAATGTAAACAAACACGATAAACTACATTCAAAACGTCGAAAAATTAATAAAGTTTAAAATCATGTTTCCTTGTTCACGGAAAGAAATAATCCTGCAAATTTTACCTTACTATATTGTAAACATGGGATAAAGGGGAAAAAATGTAAACAAATATGATAAATTATGGTTAAAACTTCAATAAATGTGATAAAAATTGCCATACAATCTAATAAAAATAATCATATTTTCAGATATTTATTTTCATTTTTTTTCCTTTATCCGAAGTTTATAATAAAGTTTGCAGGATTATTTCTTTCAGTGTACCCACCCTAATAGTAAAACCCGCAGCGTTATTTCTTTCGCCGTAAACGCACATTCAGAATACATAATTACAGATCATACACACAAACATATACATAAATATAAACTAAAAAGAAATCTGGCATGGAATTTACAAGCAATTTCTCCGACATCGCCCAGCACACTTGCATCTTCATTACCGTTGCCACTCGAAACACTTTTTTGTCTATACGTGAATGATTAAAACATGAACTATTCGCAATGTCATACATTACGACGGAGGAAGCGAATAATAATGGCAGGAGGAAGCTCACGAGACGTCGTAATACGGTGGCTTTTCTCTTAGCGCGCAACGTGTGCGCAACGGACGTTGAATTTCTCACGGCGCGGGTATCGCGCGGCTGTTCGACAGAGAGGAATGAAATTAAGAAACAGGTGCTAGGTACGACGAGAGCGACCCGCACCTGCGGGGTCGAGAAATTACGAGCCGGTCTGCCGTTAATGCCATTGACAAATCCGGAAGAATGTCCCGCGGCCGCGCGAATAATACGCGCGTATTCTTTTGCGTTTTGGCCTTTCAACCGGGCTCCGGGCTCGGCGGAGCCATTTATTCGCATTTATCGTTATTACGCGGTTGCCGGCACACTTCGACGGACGCCGACGACTCGCCGGGAGACAAATCAGTTTGGCTTATGGTTCACGCCGTGGCGTCTGACCCATTGGTCTTTTTCATCCGAACAATCGATTACGTCCGATTATCGATTCGTCCGGCGGGTGCGCGCGACAATGTTTGTATTAAGTGATCGATTTGCGCGTCGGAGGATCGGGCGATGAGAAGGAATTCCCCGTTCGGAGATCGTCTTTGTCCGAACGAAGATTAAGCAGAAAAACACGAATAACTTTGAGTTATCCCGGCGTCGGGGCAGAAGCCCTTTCCTTTCGTTATATTGACAGAACGCGGCGCATTAATCCGGATTACAAATTAGATTATGATCGGATCAAAATACGCGCTGAAAGAACGTCGCCCGAGTTCGCTCGCTCGATCCAACGGGTCGGGGGATTCGATAAATTTGTAGATCCCGCGGAGCAAAAAGAACGCGCGTTCCGCGCATACTCGCAGTTTAAGGTTGCAACACCGTGTATAAATAAAAATGTATATACTCAGTTATAGAACACCCGACTGTGATTGTTTGCCGAATAAGAAGCCATCGCCGGTCGCGTACAGAAATGATCCGGTATTCGTCGACGGTGTACATATCTTCATAAAAGCAATAATTCTGAAAAATAAAATCCTTTTCTCCCCGCCACCCTTTCCCCTTTCAATACAGACTCTATCGGAGCATTTACATTTTTACATCATATTTCACTTCGGAATACACGTCGTGCGATAACGCACGAAAAAAGTTTCCCACGGGATGGGTGTAAAAAAGTAACATTACCTTTTGCAGGTTCACCTTTATTTTAGCGGCTTACCGGAGGACAAGATACCTTACGTCGGTAGTGCCGGCGAAAGAGAAAGAGTCAGGCAGCTGCTGCAGCAACTTCCTCCGCACGACAACGAGGCACGATATTGCAGCGGCCTGACCGAGGAGGAAAAGAGGGAATTGCGAGTATTCGCCGGCCAGAGGAAGAGGGAAGCCCTCGGACGGGGTCAGGCCAGTCAGGTAAATATTTTATTTCCGCTTTTTTGTTGCCGGAAAATTCCTTGATAATAGTTTATATATATATATAAAGCTCGAAGGATTATCACTCGCAGGCACCGATTTTGTAATTTCGCGATAACAAATAAGAAACGTGTATCTTTTCCCTAGTAGAAATTTCAATCGGGCAGAAATATTCCTTCTCAGGAAATCCGATCAGGGCCAATAGGTGCATGTAACGCATGGGTATGATATGGCCCCGATCCGGAAACCAAATCATAAATTTTATTTATTAAATAAAAAAAATGGGAACATACTTTATATTC
>JABFQC010006890.1:0-10458 GCA_022817085.1 Psilanteris sp. ZL-2020
TATTGCACTACCTACGATGATGAGGTTAACTGATTTAAACGCCAAACTAACCTTCAATGACATTTTACCATACTGTCTGGAAAAGTTAATGATATTCTAATATAATTTTTTCGACTTGCATATCAATTATTTCTAAAATATCATAATATTTCTCTGTGATTATTTTTACCATACGTATAATAATTTTATTATATGAAATGACAAATTAACCAAATAAAACGTTAAACAATTATATAATATACTGGAAAACTGCAGATACTTGTCATTTTTGACTGCTTTATCATAAAGTATTGTAATTTTACGCTATACTTGTTTCTCCGTGTACAAAGGGATAGTTTAAAAATGAACCAATTCGAATATAAAAGGTATCAATTATATTTCTTATATACTTATAAAACAAAAATACAAATATTAACAATAAGAACTTATAATAAGTATAACATATATTTTGTTATATCGGCGACAGTCACCGAAATGAAAGATCACACTCTAAAAATTATCCAGATATCGTATGCGGAAAGCGGATTCCGGAGATCTATATATGTTTAATATATACGCATTATTAATCATAAAAATAATTCTTAAAATATCAGAAGATGTGAACATTCGATGCCTACAGAATATGTATAGTATACACAAATAATCTCCGATATTCCACATACATTGCGATATCATAGAATTGATATTTTAAAAATATATACTGCGTATAGTTGTGTTTTATGGTTTTGTAATTACATCAAGAGTAAAATGTTGCGAATTTGTTTCGCTAAACAATTAGCAATTTAACTAAAATCTGAATGTTATGTGCCTCATTTATTACACAACAGAAAATGTTTATTAGAATTTAATTATTAATCTGTTAGAGAATACTAGAGAATACCATACGATTTATTGTTTTATGTATTTCATATAAAACTTTGTTTGATTCCTCATAGATGTCGTTGAATTAAAGCAGATATTTGTCGATAAAGTAGATAACGTTACTAACTGACTTGTTAACAATTTACCGCCCTCAGCAAATGTAAAACAAAGAAATTAATTATATTTCAATGAGATTGATATTCAAACGATTAATCGATAATAAAATACGTCTATTATATAATATAACAATTAAAGTAATAATTGAAATTGTTATTTAACTTATGATAATTGTATTAAAACTAAACATGCAAGTTTTGTGCGAGTTAGTGTGTTGTAATACATAAATCACATAAATTTATTAAATAAAAACTGTATAACTCGTAAATAATTCCATCGATTCTTTAATAACGGGACAATTCTTTTCCTTTACAAAAAAGTCAATTTTCGAACCAAAATAACTTTTTAACTGAAACCCGTTTTTTACCCCACCTTAAAAAATATTAGTCAGAACTTTTATAGAAAATCATAAATATTTATATTTTTTATCGAATAACGTTCTCCCAAAATAAGAAAGTTGATTGAGTAAATAACAATTACCAAATTAAATAAATTGAAAACAAATTTCAATAAATACTCTAAATCCAGTAAAATCGATTAGACGTTTTCAATCTTCAAAACTAAATAAATTGTTACCTCACAATCTAACTATTTTTAAACAATAAAAATATCATTTATTGTTTGCAACAATAATTTTAATTAATAAAAGTTAATAATGCAGTTCCAGTAAGTATGTTTCCTTTTCAATATAAAATATTGTACAAAATTATGCTCTACAAAATTCATCCCCGCGTTTCTTATAAAAAACTAGATTGTTTAATCAAATACCCGCATCTTTAAAATAAATCGATCGACCGCGATCGCACTGCGAATCGTTAAACCCATAACAATTGTTTATCCAATCATTGTGGTCTCGCAGGTTATTATGCACCGTTCGATTGCTCGGATCAGTTTCACGCGTCAACGAGTCAGTTCGCTCAATTTGCGCCGTCAGTCTCGTCGGCGACGTTTCCAAGAACAATCGTCAAAACCGTCGTGCCCCTAACCTAACCCCGTCGCTGCGCACAACTTTTGCGTTCCTTTTGTTTTTGCCGTTCACGCCGCTTGTTATTTGTTTAAAATAATCAACATGTCAGCCATGTCGCCGCCCTGAAAAGATGGCCGTCCGTGATGCAAGGATTTGTCAATTATTTTTAACTCGATCGCGCGTCGCGATCGCGGCCGCCCGAAACCCGACCGAGTGATCGCTGGCCGTTGCGCCCGAACTAATGCGTCGTTCGCGCCGTCCTTCCTCGCTGCGGAAAAGTCGTTTGTTTTTGGCCGTCGCGCGCGTGTCACTTCTAACCTAAAAAAACGCGATACGACGAACGGGCAGCCTTTGCCGAGCAGTGTTTATTCGCATTCGCGCGGGCCGATGTCGTGGCGATGCGCGGTCAATTCGGTCCGCTCGGCCGTCCTCGTCTGACACCTTGCGACGTCTCAACGTTTGCGCGGAAACGCAAACACTTAAATACAGGTAAAGCGAATAATAAAAACAAGAAGAAAAAAAACGAAAACGAACGTGCCACACCACTCGGTAGTTGGCATCGCTCTGTGTATTGTCAACGCGAAACGACCCGATTATATAGATCGCGTTCTTTGTCTTTCGTATCGCGTTCTCGTTCTCGCCGAAATTGCAGTCGCTTTCTTTTGTTCGGGGCGCAATTTTGCGCGACTCGCGGCCGAATTCGCACGTTTGTTTTGGTCGGCAGAAAGTGACTGGCGGTGACTTTGACGGATGAATTTGGTCGCATCGGACACAGCCTCGTCCGACGTCGGGCTTCGATAGGCCTCGGCTCGGCCGATCGTTGATGCGGGCTTTGATCGACCGTCGCTGGAATCGGAATCGGCGGACCGTTCGCGGTCGCGCGTTCCATCGACGTGACATTTTAGCGCCAATGCGATGCGTTTTTTTCGTTCGTTTTTTTCGTTCAAATTCATTTGGTATTGTAATCGAGTCTACGCTGGAATGCGTTTCTGCACGATTCAACCCGAGACTGTCGGCTGCCGTTTGTTCCGTAATTAATCATGCTTTGTCTTTTTAACCGACATTAATCGCGCTTTATGGTGATCTCCGTGCGCTCGTTGCATCGAGTTATTTGTTTGCGTTGACTTGATTGTTTTGTTTGTGATTCCTGAGAAACGCAAATTGTTTGGTTAGGAAGTGCGATGTTCCATTTTCGATTCCGATTCGATGACATTCCGCTTCTTGTTTTTTTGTTATGCCAATTACAATGTACCGACTAAAACGACCTTTAATTTCGGTTTCCAAAAAGTGTTTCGTTTGTGTTTTGTGTCGCGTCAAAAATGTTGATATTTTTTTTTCAACCACTTTTATTCGCTTTTCTATTTTGTTATTTGACACGTTGAAGGAGACGTTTCGTTTGTTTTATTATAGCACGTATTGTTTAAGTCGTAATATATTATTTTTACACAAAATTTGTACTACAATTCCTATGTGTGAACAGAACAAAATCAGTTTGTCGAAGTGCTTCGTTTCAATCGCCTCGGAACTGATTTCATAATGCACTCGAACGTGCAAAAGTAAAAGTTCAAGATTTCCCTAAATGGGATTAATGCTTTGTATGCTCACACCTGTTGCCATGTTAATTCCATGTCTTTTTTTCTGTTTTCTTTGTTTACTTCAAAACCAGTACTGTACCTATCATAATAATAACCAATTTACAGACACATATATATATACAATATATAGTTTATAACATTAATTTATTTATACATTTTTTTACTTTCAATTCTTATTATGACCGTCATTAATGACAGCTAATAAAATTTACACCCACTCATATATTAATATTACTACAATTATTATTATTATTATTATTATTATTATTATTAATATCAACATTAATTAACTTTAAAAATTTTTTTCCTTTGTAAATTAGTGTCGAAAGAAGATTGTGCAGTGATGTAATTAAAGGACACAAAATATATCATTTAATGTGCCATAATTGAAACAACTTAACGTTCGTCAATTACCTATAGTCATCGATGATTCAAGTACCCAAGGCCTATTAAAAATCATTGACCCAAAGCACCATGGATGAAAGACGAGTGGCGGACTACTTTGTGGTTGCTGGGCTGCCTGGCCAAGACGAAGAAGTTCCTGACGATGATGACGACTCGTCATCAAATAAATTGGAGGATTGGTGCCAAGAAGGCACTCACCTCAGGGACATCCAGACGCAGGCACCGATTACAGACCTTGCAGTGATATTCCCTGCTTTGGGTGAAAATTGCCCCAAGGGTTACACTCGTCTCGATTTCACAGTCAGTGGGTTTCCCGCGGATCTCAATCATGGCAGTCTCAAAACGAACGAATGTTACTTGTGTTATCGTCGAGGAAGGGACAAACCTCCTTTAGTCGATATAGGTACAATGACAGGAATATTGAATTTATTTGGACGTTTATTTAAATTATATTGATTTGATTCATTTTATTCTAGATTGGTCGTTTATGAATATTAAGTATTTATTTTAGTTGGTTTAGTGACAATAGCTTTGAATTGATGTTTGAAATGTATTTTTGAAATTGTTTTAGATATTATATATATAAATAGAAATATGAATTGATGTGGAAAAAAATGAGTTATGTAAATTGCAAATTGCTGGAATTTAATTGGTTGACTTTATGTTTATGTTGTTTATGTTTATTCGATTTTATATTGAACTTAGTGTTTTTGTTTAATTGTAATATAAGTAAAGTGCAATTAATGCAGTGCTTGTGTGAGTTGTGGTTAATTATATTTACATAAAAAGTGTATTTAAATAAAATTACATAAAGTTTTTAAAGTAATCTTGGAATCAAACTAGCAGAAGTATATATATATATATATATATATATATATATATCATGATAATAAACAAATATCAATATTACAAATTACTACATTTAAATTATTGATTTTAATTATATATATGTTAATTATGTTACTATGATTGATGTTATGTTTAATTAAAATTATTGAATTTTGAAATACTGAGTGAAAAATTTAGATTAAGAAATGATGTTATAAGTGAATTTTTTAAGTCAAATTTTACTTCTAACAATCTATATAAATTTCCAACTAGAGGATATGTTAAATGATAGATAAATGGGATATTGATTTGTTTAATGTTAGATATAGTGAATTAATGAAATTTTTATATAAAAATATATCTCGTTAATATTGATATGAAATTTATATATGATAATAGTAATCTAAATATAAAATATTATATTATACATGAAATTATCTTTTTATATAAAGTAGACTCCTGTTCATAATAAATAAGAAAAGGAAAAAGTTTGATATAGTATTTAATAAATTGTAATTGTTGATATGAAATTAATGCTTAAAGTAATTGTAATGTTATTAAGTACAGCGCTTGGGTTGCTTGTCATTTAATTATATATGTTCTAAGCCAGTTCAGTAAAATTATATTTATTTCATTATTAATTAATTTGTAGATAAATTTTAAATTATTAGAACAAAACGATGGAATAGTCAGTGAAGTATATATAATTTTATTATTTATGATTTATCTATGGATCATTAATATATAATTTGATTTAATTTTTTTTTATTAAATTATTAATAAATCACAACTAAATAATTGATCCAAACATTGATATAGCTTTAAACATTAATAAACATATTATCTATGACTTTTAAGTAATTCACAAATCTTTTAATGAAAACCGATATTTTAATTGTCATGTTATGCTTTTTATGATTTAATGATCTTAATACTACTGGAATCCAATTGAAGTGCTAAATTTTAATAATAATAACAAATATACAACTTCTGTATATTTTATAAAAATGGAAAAAATTGTAAATTGTATTTTATTATATTAATATCATTATTAATATGTTAAGAAATCTACATATATTTCAATTTTGTAATAAAAATTTTAATTTCATAAGGTTAAATATTTTTAAATCGTCACTAAATCAAAGGTTTTCAATATTTTACTATAATGTATGACATTAAAATCAAACCAATTAAAGTTTTTAGGAATAATAAAATGATTATTAAAAATAGTCATAGAAGACTTATTATGTGTTTAAATATATTAAATGTTACAATTATAATTTAAACAAAATATCCACATTTGATAATTTGAAATAAGTCCTTAATATTAATTGTAATTTTTTTTTTTAAATATCCGTTAATATTATTAATTATGTTTCGAACCTATTTGATAATTATACTAATAGTAAACTTGTTATTAGGTGTTTTATATGAAGGACGAGAAAAAATTATGGAAGATGCAAAAATTGTGTATAAAACGCCAACTGGACACGTTGCAAACGTTAATAATTCAACGACAAGAATATTTGTGACGTATCGAAGAGCGAGTCCAAAGATGCCGTGCAATTCTCTAGTAGTGACTGAAATTTGCATCATATTAACGAACAAAGGCGAAAGCGTGCCCCACGCATTCTGCATTCTGAACAAGAATTTGAATAAGGGCCTGTTAGGCAGCGACGTTTACCTCTGCTACAAGAAATCTATGAATCGAGCAAACTTAATATCATTTAAACCAGCTATATTGTATAAGTATCCAACTACAGATTACAACAGTTTTGCATTTCCGGATACTGTCGCGATGTTTTGCCTTCCCATGGGCGCAACCATTGAATGTTGGCCAATAGACGCTTGCAAACCAAAACCAGTGTTCTCCACATTCGTTCTTACTGTTGCCGATGCTGCTCAAAAAATATATGGATCTGCGATTACGTTTTATGAGGAAATCATTCCCGATAAAAATGCTTTCTGCAATAACCAAGAATTGGATAACTGCAATGATCAGCTAACAATAAACTGCAATAATGGTTGGTGTTCAAGAATTAATATTGTAGAATTATTATTAATCTAAATAATTTAAATTATTAATTTGAAAATAAAAAATCTATAGAGAAAGTGTTATACTAATAATTATATTTTTTTATTTTTAAATATTATTATATTTTCATACTTTTTTTTATTTATTCGGAAATAAAATGTTTTTTCATTAAGAAATAAATTTATAATAAGTATTAATAAAGTACATAGTAGGTAACATTACATATTAATTATGAATCGACGTAAATAAATTTTAGATGCGTTTAAAAATGTTAAACAATAAATTTGTTTACCTTTCATGGCTATAATTGTACTAGTCTCGTGGTTTAGTTTGTATTAAGAAAAGTTCTTTAACTAACTTTAATATATTAATATATTCATATATATGTTGGAATAATATGCTTACTATTTCATATTTTTTTAAAAAGTTAAAAAGTTAACGGAAGATTTCAAATTAATCATAAACTTATAACTAAGTAATTAATTATTGAATGTTATTCTTTTAAGATAATAATAAAAATAATTTAAGTTAATTATTATGAAAATTTGTTTACACTTTGATTAAAGGAAGATACTTGGCTAAGTGCTATAATAATAATAATATAATATAATAGTGTTATATTATTATGCACCCTAAGGATGCGTTTTTAATTGTACTGAATTTACTGGCAGTAAAGTATTAGTAAAAGATGAAATTATATGCCTAAACGAGTTAAATAAAGATAGCTCCATTATTAACAGTACTTTCAGTACAATTAAAAAGACAGCCTAAATTTCAGTATTTCATGTACAAAAATTTACTAACATAATTTTAATATACTGGGAGTTCGTTTGGAAACCGAACGCTTACATATGTGTGTGACATGCATACTACCCACATATAATAAGTCGTATATATACAACTATAAGTATGAGGTTTCAAGACGAACTCACCATATATTCAAATCAAAATTATCCATTTATACCATATGTCCTAAATACATTTGAAATATATAATATTTAGTATAATACATATTATTATTATTATTATTATTATTATTATTATTATTATTTACATAATTACACCTCAGGTAGGAGCCTGTGTGGCTGATGATAATAATCATGAAAAATTCTTTCAGGAATAAGAATATCTTTTTCTATATATAATTATAAATTGTAATAATTCACAAAACACATAACTGTATATGAACCATATTTGACATTGTATGTAGATTATTAAACATAATAGTAGAAATTTTCTCAAATTTTACACATGAATTCTAAACATTAATTTATTCAATAAACAAGATTATTAATTATTAAGTCATCTAAAATTAATACTTTCTATTTTAAACCAATTGATATTACTTTATCCATATAATGATCAAATTTCAACTTTGTATCAAATAAAATACGAAGTCCTTTGATAACTTCAACTCGATCCAACACAATGTCATTCATATAAGTTTATTATATTTTTAGCTGTAAGAAATGATATATAATTACATTTATATATATATATTTAGTTTCATAACATTCTTTAAACACAATGTGTAAATATTATTCTTCAATATTTCCTGTGAAACATTCATCAATGAATTTAATTTTATTGAATGTTTTTATTAGTAGAAAATAAATGAATCTTTAACGTTATTACACTGAGAAAAAAAAACAACTGATTCAGTATGATAAACTAATACTGGCAGCATAAAACTGTTCCAGTATTAAGTTACCACTGATTCAGCAGTCTAATTCGGATTGAATACGCAACTACCTTCAAGACAGTGTTTTGTATTCGGAAATTTGCTGAAAATCAATATATATATATATATTATATATATTATATTATAGATATTGTTATAATAGTCATTTCATGTCAAGGCAAAATTAATGAAACTAACAAAATTAAATTTGTTGTATATTTATTAACGAATTCAAAATATAGTAATTATAGAAGAAACGTTTCATGCTCTTAATTTCTATTAATTTATAATTTATTACTCAATTCCTTTAATTTTGAATACAACAATAAAGATAGTAAATAAAATTGTCTTAAGTGGAGCAAAACCTTAAATTTCATATCATCGTGTCTTCAGTATTATAAATAACAGTGATTTAGCCTTAAATACAAACTGAAACAGCATTAGCGTATAACAGTGACTTATATTGCCTTCTAATACTGCATCACATGATTGCCAACATTAAATCAGTTTTAAAATGGCAGTGTTATTCAGTAATACTAACGCAGTCGTAATTTGGAGCTGCATCAGTTGTTGTTTTTTCCAGTGTAGTTAAAATAGAAATAATATCATATATAAAAACATAAATCTGAAATAAAATATAAGTCATGCAATTATATACTTTAAAATCGTATATTTTATTGTATTAGTTTATGAATTTCATGGTCATTTTATAATTCTTTAATGTATAAAAGTTATGTATAACACGTAAATAATATAAATTTATTTACATAGAATTATTAACTTGAATATATTATTATATAATAATGATTAAGTTTGATATTACACATAAAATAAATAAAGTAATAATGTAATATATAATAATACCATATGTATTGAAATAATACAATTTATGTTTCAGATGGAGATACAGAAAATCTGACAAATAATTGCAATCAAAAACCTTTCAAAAAATTTGGTATTTTAAAAAGGTTAACGCAATCGCAGTTGGATAAGTTGCAATATAATAATCCTGCTAATCAATCTTTAAATATCAGCAAATCTATTTGCATTTTGTCACATTGGCCATTCTTTGATACATTTGAAAAATTCTTAGTTTTTCTTCACAGTATGGTGAATGGTCAGCCTCAATCCGTTGCTATTGAAAAGTATATTTCCTTCTTTCTTTGCGATATACCTTTTCCGAGTCCACAACGTCCACGAATATTGGTACAATTGAGTAACGCTCAAGATACACTGATATTGACACAGCCAGAAGATTTAGCTTTACCACGATCTGGTGCCAGTTTTAGACAATTATTAATGAATCTAGGACCTGACAATTGTTTATTGATCTTGTTACTTATTTTAATGGAGCAGAAAATCCTTGTGCATTCGTTACGACCAGATGTCTTAACTTCAGTCAGTGAAGCTATTGCAATGATTTTGTTTCCTTTCAAGTGGCAGTGTCCTTACGTACCTTTATGTCCTTTAGGATTAGCTGAGGTTTGTTAAATAATAATTTAAATAAACACATATGCAATTAGAAACAAAAATATGTCTGCTTATATTACTATTGCTGAAATAAAATTATTTAATGCTGTTAAAATCTTGTAATAAATTTATGTTATTATATATTATAAACATTATATAAAATATTTCTTGTTTATAATTTTATACATACTTTATAATACAGATGATATTATTGTTAAAATTTGCAGGTCTTGAATGCTCCGATGCCTTTTCTTATTGGAGTAGATTCAAGGTTTTTTGATCTTTATGATCCACCTTTAGATGTAAACTGTGTAAATTTGGATACGAACAACATTGCAATTTGTGAAGACAAAAAATTCTTAAATATTAAATTATTGCCGAAAAAAGCAGCTCGAATATTAAAAAATAATCTTGAGAAAGTTTATAATAGACTAGTTGATATGGAAAAAATGCGTAACGCTCAAAAACAAAAAAATAATGCTAGTGGTAAAGATGTGAT
>JABFQC010006891.1:0-10458 GCA_022817085.1 Psilanteris sp. ZL-2020
ACTTTATAAATCCATTTTTTATGGATCTACTTTGAACATTCGTATGAAATATGAAAATTAATTTAAAGCGTAATTTTTAGGCAACATGTTTTGATATCTGTGAATTCTACAAACAAAATTTAGTAAAGATTAAAAATCATGAGTTGATTTTATCAATGATAAAATTTGTATTTTACGAAATTAATTAATGTGTGAATAAAAAGTTTCCTGATTTTGGAGTTGAATCATTCCATTGATTCTGATTCCATGATTGAAATTGATTTTATGCAAATAATAAATGTGTATTCCAAGTTGTAATCAAGTATTTTCGCATGTAAACGCAACAAAGCGTCATTATGTTTACACTAAAAATTATGCAATCCTAATTACATTGCGGTTTTACGAAAAGTTTGTTGATCAAAGATGCATGTGACGTAGTTGATGATGTCAAATTTTACGCAGAAATACTTGTTGCATTGTAACGAAGTACTTTTAATTCCAAAGTCTAAACAAAAAAAGAAAGAATTATTGTTTTTTGTTGCAAGTGGAAAATTAATTGTGTCAACATATATGTTGATACCACGGGAGCCACGCTCGAAATATATATCTATTTTTGACTAGCTACTATATTTATACTCGACCATTTTAATAATAAAGCAGACTTCTGATGTTGAATTGCTCATTTTTTTAGGTAAATGTAAGTCTAATTCGCTGAAAAAGTTTTAAGTAGATAATTTTCTATAATAAAAATTAATTTATAAATACCAAAAATTGTTAATATAAAATCACAAAAACTCATAATTTGCCAGCTTTTCCATTTCAATGTTCAGAAAAATATTATATATATAATATAATAATAAATATTTAATACTATTTGTAATTTAAATGCATATTTCATGATTAGAGGAATTAATAAATTGTAATTTTGTCACTGTATATACATATAAATGTACAGTTATAATAAACACTTATAATAAATACTAAATACTATATATGCAACAACAATTTAACAAATTGAAGCTTTTCTTAGATATTAAATGATCTATCATTTTTTAATGATAGGAAGAAAATGATTATTTTAAATTAGATAAAATTATGAATAACTTTTAAAACAAGTATTTTTTGTATTATCTGATAATTTAATAAAATATTAATTAAGAATTATATGTTGAAGTTGTATACAAATTGAATTTGAATTTGATGTTTAAGTTTCATTAGATGGTGCAATTCTCTAATGTGTTTCGTCAGGCAATGCCGTCCATTGCAAATTCTGCTTTAAATTTCAATTTGTATTAAACACGCGTGGTGAAATGATATAAAACAAAAATATTTATCAGTTCCAAGTGTATAGACAAACGACTATGTTTTGTGTAAATTCGATTTTCATAAGCCATAAACATATTATTCGATCAAAATACAAATAATTATTCGAAATTATCCTAAGATGAAAAATATGATCGTTGAAAAACACTTTAATTAGAAAAAAAAATAGCAAAATTGGTTACGATTAATTTTTTTCCATCTTTATATTTGCAATTAATATTGATCGGTATCTGTTTCTGTTGATATCGGTAAGGTAGTAAAACAAAAACAAATTGATTATCTTGATTTGAACCCGCAATAAATTGATAAATAAAATGCGTGTATCTAACTATTTTTTGATATAATTTATTGTTTCAATTTAAATCAAAACTTAATGTCTTTCGATGCCACTCATTTTATTCTATAGGAACGACTAAATTTTGTTTTGAAAATTCCCGTTAAAAACTCAAAGTTAATGTCATTGTTTTTACTTCAGAAGATGGCAGTTTTTTTTCAACCGTTCATCGTTGAACTTCAGTCTGGTACAACAGCGCTGAAACTCGGTCGTCAGACTTCGAACTCGAAAATAACGAGTGCGAACGAGACACTTCTGGTGGATTCCAACGACGTCATAACCAGACGACGGCTTGATTCAGTGCCGTACATTTGGTGCTCTAACCCCTTTCTTGTCTATAACAAATGTTTAGTACGTTACTCCAAAATCGAATTTATTGAACATAAGCCAAAAATAATGCCGATACACCTTAAACCAATGTGATTTGAATTCCAACATCTAAAAGAGCGTGTTCCGTTTCAATTTGACTGTTTGAACTTGGGGGAAATGATGTTTCGCTTTGAACAAATTAATAACAAATGTTACATCACGTTTGGTTTGCGTGGCTCTTTCCTATTGATAATACACATGTGTAATGATAACGAAACTCACTTCATTAAAAATAAATAAATAACTAGAAAGTTCCATTACAGGATGCGAGTGTAATTGCAAAAACGATATAAAATTAATTACAATAAACGAAAAAGTGTATTAATAAGATGGTCTGTTCTGTGATTCGACGAAGAACAATTGATGTTATATTTAATAATTAACGTTTTATTCCATTCATTAGCAAGAGTAACAAAAAGTGATCTGAATTTATTATTTATTTTCTTAGTTATTTATTAATTATTAATTATTATATAAGATAGTATTATATCCTTATAATGTCAATTGTATAATACATTTTTATAATCAATTTCTGTGTTTTCATTCACAAAAAAATGTTTGTTCAATGACTCATAAAAATGCTATTTTCAATTAACTTGAACAAATGATTACTTTTGTATTAATGATATATTTCTAATTTAAAAAGTTGAAATATATATTATAGCTTATACTAAATCACACCCAACATAAATGTATAGAATGGTCAAACTTTTCTAAATAATCTGATTTTGCATTTTTTTATAATATAAAATATTCCACATAAAATTCTGTATAATTTAAATTCATATTTACTTTCTTTAATGAATACTTTACTAAAAATCATAATTATACAGCTCAATTACTCTTAAACCGTGATTCCCAACTGAACATTTCAAATGAACAGTCGCGCTGATAAAAACCTCCTTAGGTTATCCTGGCGGTTAACAATTTTGTGACGTAATAGTGATAATTTATCATGACGTCGGGTATCCCCCCAGACTGCGCTCAAATCGTTGGGCATTTCTGCATCACACCGGTCGAGTTCAACATTCAGTCTCGACTCAACACGCTCGAAGTAATCACGTGTCACCATTTCCATATTTCGAGTCCAAGCTGTTTGTAGATGTTTTACTTTCAATGTCTGTGTTGAGTGTACGCACGTGAAAGTTTTGATTTGGTGTTTCTTAATTTTTTTTTTGTCAAAATGATGGAACAACAAGTTCAAGAGGGAATTAATTCGGAATGCCGCATTTGTGTTCACTTCATAAAACTTTACAATGAATTAATGACAAAAGTATGTATATATGTGTATGTAAATATAACCATGTGTTAAGCATAAGTTTATAGATACTTCATTTCGTAGTTTGGATTAGCTGTTGAGGTCAGATTAATGAGTTTTAGGCTTTAACAAAAAAAAAAAAAAAATAAATACGATAAAATGCAGCATTGAGACTTTTTAATCATTTCTTATCATGTTTTGTGAAACGTTAATTAACAATTATAATCAATGCTTTTAGTATGGTTATTGTCGACTTAGGAAATACGATTGTTAGTTTTAAAAGCTCAATTGTATATTTATTAAATTACAACACGCCTTATAAATACGGTAATCATAAAATATGCATTTGAGAATATTAATATCCTATTATTATGATTTACATATTAATCAACCTGTTTAATTAATTATTTAATCATATTAATATGCAATCGTAAGAAATAAAATTGATGAATTGTTAAACTGTTGGCGCGTGATTGGCCTCTAAATTTCTTATTCAACAAAATACATTCAATTCGATGTAATTAAACAAGGATGCAAGATTTTCATTTCCGACATGTTTCCAATTCTAACGATATAAAGTAACCATGTGGTAACTTCATTTATTTTATTTGCCTAAAAATATCGCCTTAATTGTGGTCGACTTTGAATTGTTTATTTATACGCAAACTAACAATCATTATGAAAATATCTATTAAGTATACCTTAACTATTTTTATCATTATATATTTAAAATAATGAAACATAAGTTTCGAGAATTAAAGCCTTTTGTACCGTCACAGTGACTGAATTGCACCAAAGTAAAATTGTACAAAAAAAGCGGCCTCTAGCCTTCGATCGGATCTTTTGAAATAAGTTTGTGCTCAACGGCGACCTTGCATGGACAGGTTTTATGAATTTTATAGTGTGAAAAAAAAAGTACCATTCACCGTTGCAGTTGCAAAATTATCGTAACGATATTAACTCGACTACGTGTCCCATAAGCGTTTGACATGGTAGGAAACGAATGCAATCAGAAAATCCCATCGTTTTCAACATTCCGATGACGTGCCAATCATCAAACTTTCTCCGCTGACTTTTCTTCCATAACGCCCACTTTCCGTTCCACTTCGTCCCCGACTATTTCCATATTCCTAAGACTTATTTTCGGGTTTGATTAACAAACGTATATCCGTACCGGACGAATTTTTAAAATTATCAGAATCAGCGTTGCAGCGCGATTAAATTACATTCGTTCAATAAACGCAAAACGTTAATTTTATTTATACCCAAGCTTCAATGGTTGGAGTTGTCAAAATAATTTTATCGGTATTGTTGCGCTTACTTTTCATGTTCTTTTTCTTTTTTTCTTTTCTTTTTTTTTTGTATTATTCTGTTTGTCACGTTTTATTTAATTCTTTCTGATAAACACTAAAATGATTAATACCAATTCTTGTTAATGTTATTAACCGGTTTCTCGCAATCAATTTGATACTTGGTTGAGATATCGATTCACGTTCGTTTCTTGACCTCAGTTTTTCGCCGGTTTATTCCATTTTTATTATCTCGCAAAATGGACAAAAAACTTCACGTGTCGCTTATCTAATCTGTCAATTAATTTATGCAAGTCAAATGCAGTTAGAGGACGAGCGTCATTCGCACTTTGTAAATTTGTGTCAAATCATTGCGTCTCGCGAATTTCCAAGAAGCAACGCTCACTGATAACATCGGCCATCGACGTCACCGTTTGATCATGCATTTATCATCGTTAGTCGTCGTGCAATAGGCCCGTTATTGCGCCAAACAATCGCGTCACTCGTAACAATAAACTGAGTATCATTTTTCATGCCTAGACTAAACAACCGAATGCGTGCGAACCTTCAATATCGAAACGTCTGACAGGACTTATGTAATTGCCAAGGAAGAATACTTTCGCCGGGCTTATCAATGCCGATACGATCGCCAGATTGTTCGATCGATTTTTATAAATTGATTATCGCTATCCGAATAGGTACAAATTATGTCAGCAGTCGCGTTAGATTGATCTGAGAAATTGCCTTCTAATTGGAATTCCGAGCAAAGCAAGCAACACTTATTGATGGACTTGTCATTGATATTGAAGGGGTTCGTTAAATTAGCCAATCGGACAATTCCAGCCGAAGCAAAACAATAGTTTAGTCGTACTCAAAGTTTCAATTAAGGTCTTTTAATTACAATTTTATAAGACAGGAAACAACAACAAAAAAAAAAACAAATTAATTATAAGAATTATTAATTGGAGAAGATGTGCATGCTGATGGCCATTAAAATTAGATGCTATATTAAAAATATATTACGTCTCATTGAGACGAATGATGTTGTTGGATGGCTTGTTAGATAGATTAGTTTCAACGGAATGAATTGTTTAGAAGGGACGGTGACGGCCATATGTAATGAGCGATTGTGGTCATTTTGAATTGGTGTTTGTCAACAACCAGTCGTTTCAGTTTCAAATATTAATCTAATAATCTTAACAATTCTTATGATTAAGAAACATTGTTGTATTCAGATGAAGTGATTGTCTTTTTTGTTTTGTTTTTTTTTATGTATTCTCCTTATGTTATATATTAAATATTAATATTTGAAGATGCGATTTTCATGCTGATAAGGATTTAAATATGTTTTGTACAATTTTTGTATGCATATGGTTCATTACCATTTGTATAAGCTAAAATATCATTAACACGTTAACTATTTCAAGAAGAAAACATATTCCATTATTGGTTATTTCAAAACTCATTCACGTTTCTTTTTACCACCTAATTAATTCTCTTTCAAATTGTTACATTTGTTTAACATTAATGTCTGACGTGTCACAATAGTAATCGTCTTATAATTTGGCCCAATACCAAATAACATTTTCCTTGTATATGAGCATAGTAAACATACTTCAATAAATTAAGTAACTCCATTTAGAGACGAATAATATATTTGGTAACTATGTTTTACGTTTGAATCAAGCATATTATTGTTTCATAATAAATTTGTTTTTATTGCCGAATTATATGCCATTTTATTGTTCATTTTCTGTTTCTTTTTTTATTCAATTACTTTTAGCATTCACTTGAAATGCATAGTCAATTTGATTGCAAATTATGTAGTTACAAGAATTACTTTACTTATTTGAAATCAAATTTTGTACAAAAATTGAACACATTTTTCATTTATTAACTGAATATCACATTACAATGTTAAAACGCACAAAGCTGAATTTATTATAAATTTACATGAAAAAAGAAAAAGGCTTGCTATATTTCAGTATAATGTAGCAACGAAGAATGTTTGTTATTGAAATGTTAAATGACGATAGTAATTAAAATTTAAATTATTATCTGCAAAATTCCATAGAATTCATGTAAACATTTATCTGATTGTTTTAAATTAATACAAGCAATTTTGAAAACAAATTTGTGACATAACAATATAATATACACATATTGTCGTTTGCAAACACAAATTAATGAAGTTCTATGTTATTCATATATAAATTACATCAAAGTATAATAATAAAAAAAATGCTAAGCAAACCTTGTAATACAGCAACCATTCAATATTCAAATGCTGATTACTATAAATAAAAACTAACGCCCCTAACAACTTAATTTCTTAATTCGTTTACAACACTCCCAATTTAATCACGAAAAATCTTTATTAATAACGGATTTAAAATTGCACGATTAATTGATTAATATCTTATTAATGTCAATAATAATGCATGATACAAACGTGGTCATAATTTAAATCGCTTGTACTAAACAACCTTGTCAATTATATAAGATAATTGTGTTCAAACTTTATTCAAACAATTTGTTGACATAATTATTAAAATGCTAGGTAACGTGTAAACACTTGAACTAATAATTGTTATTAGCCAATCCATTCGTTAAACAATACTGAACTAATAGCTGAACGCATATATATTGTACAAAGCACAGTGCTCGGGGTATTTTCTTTTTCTCCTCGAATCATCAAACGCAACGTCCAACTGTATCGTAATTAAACGACTCGGCGACGAAAAAGGAAACGCGGAGTGCGAGGATAAAAATTTGCAAATTGACATTGGACGAACCGCCGCTCGGGTATTCGTTGGCCCGGTGCCCGGGCACACTTTCATTCGCGCATTTTCGTCTCGCTCCTCGCCAGTGACCATTTGCCTCGCATTGCTCCGCCTGTCGAGGCTTGCGATCCGAGCCCGATTCCAATTGAAATCAGTATTCTGAAGCACCTTTGTAATGGACACCCTGGATAATATTGACAGCGACCTAATTTTCGAGTTTTACATCGAGTTAAGTAATCCGCAGACAAGCCCGCCCGACTAACTTTTAAGTTCAAGCGTAGTTCGGTCTCGGAATCAAATTCTGCGACTGCGTTCTTTTGGAGAACAAATTGGTGTAAAACGTTTGAATTTTTACGGCCAATGGTTTAGACGTCAATGGGATAGTTTCTTAAAACTTTGGTCGTCGATTCGCGGGGACCTTGATATTCGCGTTTGAACTTTGTATTCGTGATTTCACTTTGATTCATCACAATTTCAGTACTGCCGAGAAACTGAAACCGATATATGTAACGTTTTATAAAATAACGAATTTATTATTCGGTAATACGGATATTGCAGACATTTTATAAGACGAAATAAACTGGTTCATAAATTCATGCAATTCCATGCTAGTTTGACAAGTAGTATTACGACTGATTTAAGTGTATTTTTATCGACAACGTTACACTTGCCGTAGTTACAACATAGGATTTTATTGTTCATCAAACAATAGGCATGATGAATAATCACGACTGATATTGTGATTGATATATCAGTTATTGTTAAGATTATTGAGTAAACAATACAACTAATATAGTAATACCAGCGGTGTGTATTTGAGTAAATAATTTCAAATATTTTTTTTTATATTTTCTTTAAATATAGATAGTAAATTTGGATTATGATAATGATAAAATAATTATTGTTTTATTGAATAATGATGTTTGTAATTAATTATTTGAGTGTGTGAATTTGATGTGTGTTTTATTTTATCATTACAGTATATGGACATTGGCGAAGACATTGGTGTACCAGATGATTTCACAAGTAGCGAAATGGTCACAGGAATGTGGTGGCGGCATTTAGTAGCAGGAGGTATTGCTGGAGCTGTATCACGTACGTGCACAGCACCATTGGATCGTATAAAAGTTTATCTCCAGGTATGTTTTTTATGTATGAAAACCATCATTAAGATATATAGATATAATGTTATTACAACCATATATATTTTTTACTTTAAATTAATTAATACAGTAATTTTGTATACGTATGTAAAACCCTTTGTACTTAATGAATTTAATCAAAATTTGTACATAAATAAAAAACAAACAAATATAAATATATCGTGCGAACGGATTAAGTAATTGTATGAATAATATTTCAAAATTTGTGTAGGTTCATGGCACGCGGCATTGTAATATAATTAGTTGCGGAAAATACATGTTTCGTGAAGGTGGAGTTACAAGTTACTGGAGAGGAAATGGCATCAACGTACTTAAAATTGGCCCAGAATCTGCGCTTAAATTTATGGCATATGAACAAGTGAAACGAGCCATCAAATCTGATGAATCGCATGAACTTAGTATCTATGAGAGATTCTTTGCGGGTTCAATAGCAGGTGGCATTAGCCAGTCAGCAATTTACCCACTTGAGGTTGGTTGTATTAAATACACATGTATATGAATGCCGAACGTTAATTCCATATTTAAAAAGAAACGTCTAAATTTTTCCATCATATAATGTCATTGAATCGCATGGTTTAAATTCTGTGCCACATACTCTTGATCGAACTTGACTTTTACTTGAATTCAATGAGTGAAAGTCAGTTGAATAATAATCCACTTTTACTTTTGATCTCAGGTTTTAAAAACGAGGCTGGCCTTGCGCAAAACTGGTGAATATTCGGGTATTGTTGATGCTGCGAAAAAGATTTACAGACACGCAGGAATTCGATCGTTTTATCGAGGCTACGTTCCTAATTTAATAGGAATTTTGCCATATGCCGGAATTGATTTAGCTGTGTATGAGGTAATTTGAATTTGATTGAAATCACACGTAAAGGTATTATTTAAATATATAGTTTTATAATTTTTAAAGTATTTCAAAAACATTTAAATATTATTTTAATACAAAAACATAATTTTGTATATTGCATTAAAATTATTTTATGAAAATATGACGTAAAGAACATTTACTTATCAAGCGATAAATTTAAATTGATATTTTATATTAACAATTATTCACAAGACGTATAACGTTTGATAAATTTAATAAGTTTTATTATACTATTTATAATGCATTTTAACGATAATGCTTTAACCAACAATATATTTATATATCTGTTAAAATATTAGTATTATAATTATCTTACTTGTTATAAATTTTAAGTATTTATTATGAATAAACTAATATAATATTTTGAATAATAAAAAAATTAAACTGTTTTATAATTGTATTTAATGTTATTTATACAAGTTATCAATATGTAATCCTACTAAATATTTTCAAAATAATTTTTTCTATTGCTAAAAAATCTATTTTTTAAATTAGTAATTTAGTTTTTGTTTTTAATATTAACAAACTAATATTTTGTTGTTGTTTTTTCAGACATTAAAAAACAGATATCTTAAGACACATGCGAAGGACGAGCAACCTACGTTTTGGTTGCTTATGTTGTGCGGCGCAACATCGAGTACAGCAGGTCAAGTTTGTTCATATCCATTAGCTCTAGTCAGAACTAAATTACAAGCTCAAGTCACGTTCACAAAAGAGCCAAACACAATGATCAGTATTTTTAAGGATATCCTCCAAAGAGAAGGCGTGCGAGGCTTGTATCGTGGCATAACGCCTAATTTCCTAAAGGTAAATTCTCCAGATACCTTTCTCTTAATTATATTAAATTTATTAGCAAAGTATTTCTAATTAAAAATTATTATATTTTAAATTTAATTATTGAATACTAAATATTATTTAGTTTTCATACTTCTGTACCTAATTTGTATGACATATTTTTCAAGTAAATAGTCAATAAATATAAATTAATTCACTTGGCACATAAAAATGCATGTATTTAATTGGATTTTTAGATTACAGTTTTAAATCTTGTTTTATTAATTTACAGGTGTCACCTGCAGTATCTGTCAG